>PVJA010004408.1:0-42073 GCA_004027025.1 Myocastor coypus | reverse complement strand
CAACAACAACAACAAAAAATAGTAACACATGAGCTGGGCATAGTGGTGCACGCCTATAATCCCAGCACTTGGGAGGCTGAGGCAGGAGAACTGGTATGAGCTGGAGACCAGCCTGGGCTACAAAAGTGAGCTCAAAGCCAGCCTGAACTGCATAGCGAGAGCCTGTCTTAAAAAGACAAAAACAAAAACACAAACAAACAAAAACAAAAACAAAAAAACCCCCACATGAGATTACTATTATCAAGGCATAAAAATGATGAGAAGCTAACTTTTATTGGGGATTAAATGCCACAAAAAAACCTGTTATGCAAGTACCTTTTCTTTTAATAATTCTTTGAATGCCTGCTTTGCCTCTTCCTTTGTACTCCAAGTGTATGTTTTTTTTGCTGGTTGGTTCTCTTCCTCTTCTTTTTTGGGAGTAAAACTAGGGAGAAATTTAAACACATGCTTTATAACTTAAACATTTGTGTCACTTAAGAAGAATTCTTGAATTCTTATTCAACTGTTTGATGTTGAGCTAAAATTTAACTTACAATGAAGTTAGCAAGAAAACACCTGAAGAAAAATTAAAGATAATTATTTTTTTTGTAACTTCAGTCATTAAGACTGTAAAAATATGAAAATAAAACTAATTGCACTAAAACATTAGCTCTTTCAGCCCACAGGTTATTACTTGCAAGAGGCTTATTATTTAATGTTTTTCTATTAGTACTTCAATAACTACACTTGGGTAAATACATAAATTCAAGAGAAAAAGAAAAAGAAAAACAAAAAACAAAAAACAAAGCCATAGAGCCTAGCTAAATCAGGGTCAATAATGATGATCACCTCACCACATCTAGCCCAGGTATATTTATAAATGTTACAGCCTTACTGGTTTTCAAGAAAATTATATTTTTAAAATCTGCTAAGTTACAAACCAAGTAACAGTAATAACTAAAGAAAAAACTTTAGTAATACTGTTCTTTTTGATAGGATACCCTCAACTTCTATTACAGTTGAATTTTTTGTTAATAACCAACTATAGCATTACCTTTTCTCTGCTGTTCTCAACTATATGAAGATAAAGTGAAGACCGTAACAAAAACACCCCAAAACAATATCCCTCTATTTACAATGTAACTTTATTAACCATGATTTTATATTGCTTTTGAGTGCAGATATGGCATTCAAATGATATATAGCTTGACATTCTTTTAAATTTATAAGTTGCTCATTTGCAGCTCTATGCCCTAAATTACTTCGGTGGCATGAGATGGCACCATGTCAAAAAAAATTTTGTTTTTCTTTTCTGCCTTTTTGAGACAGTTTCACTATGCAGTTCAGGCTGGCCTTGAACTCACTTTTGTAGCCCAGGCTGGTGTCAAACTCACACTGATCCTCCTGCCTCAGTCTCCCAAGTGCTGAGATTACAGGCGTGTGCCACCGCCACCATGTTAAAATTATTTATTTATTTATTTTTGGTGGGACCGGGGTTCAAAGTCATGACCTCCCACTTGCTAGGCAGGCACTTGTGCCATGGAGCTATCTCCCCGGCCCTACCATGTTAAATTTTGATTCTCAAAACATTTTTACTTAATAGTCATTGACTAAATCAGGATTTCTTATTAACCAAGTTTTACACTAAATTTCAGAACAGAAGCTATTACACTTACTCTGCTACAGCTTCCAGCTTAGATGCTTCTTCTACATTACTAGATACTTCAACACTTAGATCCTGAATAGTAGAGGTATTAGTAAGCTGTGCTTGTTCTTCAGTTGAAATAGTTACTGTATTTTCACTATCTACAACAGTAGCAACAATGGAAGTAACTTCAGGCTCAGGAACAACTGGAACAGTTCCCACAGTATTAGTAGTAGAAGTGGAAGCACTAGCATTGGCTGCTGCTGCAGCTGCTGCTGCTGCGGCTGCTGCAGCAACAACAGCAGCTGCGGCTTCTGCAGCAGCCATGGTGGTCATAGTAGTAGGAATTTCTGTTGTAGGAACTGGAGCTGTTGATGTGCTGCAATCTTCTTGCTTGCTATCCATTACAAAAGAAAGAACACAGGTCATTTTCATTACTTTATTTACAAAGCTAAGTAAACCCAGTTTTCAGATTAATAATATCAAATGATTAAAAACTGAAGAGGAAAAAATTTCCACTGATGATAATTAGTTACTTAAAAAGATCACAATCAAGAATGAAATAGTATTTATATAGTTCTGACTATAGTGGATGCTATCATGCTCAGCTACTACTATATCACTTTGTTTAATTTAGTCAAACTACATCCTCATGTGTAAGAGGTGTTCACGCAATGTCAGTATTTCCCAAAGTTCTCCAATTATTACAAAACCCCCTATTAGGTTACATTATACTATGCAATCTGACAAATATCTGTTAAGAGTTTTAACTGTTTTATACTTTTTCTGTTTTGCAGTAAAAGGAAATATAAAAAGGAAGACATACATAGGTGTATCTCATTTAAACTCGGAACTCAAAAAGACATGGAAATTTATACAACAGCTCTTAATTCTTAAAAGATGCAGCCCAATAAAACACTAATTCTCTAACAGAGTCTACACTTGAGTAAAAATCTTTCCTCTTTATTTCCCCCCTGCAAAATCCTCCAAAGACAACCAAATACCAGGGTTAATGCTAGGTAATATATTTATATTGCAAAGAACGCTAACATCCAATCAAGTATATTACAGGGAAGACCAAATATTTATAAGTATGAATTGATTTCCAAAATTGCTTACCTGCTTTCTTCAGCTTTGATCATGGCTATTAAAGGAAAAAAAAAAAAAAAAAAAAAAAAAAAAGAAAATTCATCTACTACTTAGTTTTAAAACATAATCATTGAAAACGAACTTTTAAAAAAGACAGGAAAGTGTTATTCAATAGGTTTGAATTTACCATCTGAAAAAATTTAAAATTCAGTTTTACAGAGCAAATAATTTTGATTTTCTGAGCAGTTATTAAATAATGAAAACAAATTTAAAAAGAAAAAAATAGAAAAGTTTATTAAAAGCTTATTTTGACAGAGGCTGCAAGCCTTGCAAAAGTTCCCTTAAAATGTGTATCACAGGAGTAAAACAGTCATTTTCCCCAGGAATTAGACTTATTTTGATTTACTTAAACATAACAAATTCTAAATGTGATCCATCATATGAAATTCCAGGCCATTTTTAAATACTAGCATTGACAAGTAGATAGATAGCCAGGTACATCAATTATTTATAGGAGGGTTATATCAGAAATGAGCTTGGTATTCTGCATATAAATAAACTGAAAATCTACCTATCTACAGTATTATTATTAGCCAATGCTAGTATGATTTAAATTGAGCTTTAAAGATGTTCAAGCAGTATTTTTTTTTCTATTTTAAAATTTTGTAGTAACAAAAATATCTTTTACTCAGCATCACTAAGGAATGAAGTGCTCTATAATACTGTTGATAAAAACTTAACTCTTTATGATAAAGTATGAAAATTATAGGCCTTAAACAGAAAAAGTTCCAAAAGTCGTTACTAATAAAACTTAACATTTTCTGATACAATGACAATCTAAACTAATGAGGTGCATACAGAAGGTAATTTAGGATGACCATACCTTTAAAAAATGTTTTATTTTCTGTCAGATATCATCCACACTCCTACAGACTTTACTATGATCTGTTGCTTTTATTCTTGTATAGTTTATAATACCAGATTCTAGTAAAAGTGAGAGTGAAGTAGAAAATTCTTCTTTCATTATTTTAACTTGACGTTTTATATTAAGTAATACATATTTCTGAGTTTAGAAGGGTATTTTCAGTAATTAGAAATGTTGAAACAGACATCCCTTTTAAGTCAAGTGCAGCGGTTTATCTTCTTTCATAACAAACATATAAAGTTTGTTTTGCAAAGGTATGCTAAAACAAAATCAGCACTAAAGGCAGGCTGATAACAAGCTAACAAATTCAAATTGATGAGGCAAGGTGCTCCATGCCCATTGCCAACTGGCTAAATCACATGTCTTATGTATGCACCAACACTCAAAGTAGGATTTAGAAATTCTGTATGTGATATCCAATTGTGGTTTTCTTAAAAATCAAAGTACAACTTTAACGGCTACAAGCTCATTTATAATATAACCCTTAAGTGAAAGAATTTCTTTGAATTAGAGATTTTTTTTTCACTGCAGATTTATCCAATTATGGTTAGTGAACATTAGTGATATACTCTAAGAATGTTAAATATGACAGAAAATGAATTATCAAAGCAGCTCACCATGCAGGTTTGATTTTGTAATAAGACCTCCAGCAACAATGGTATTCTGGTATCCTAGTTTCAGTGGAATCAAATCAAATAAAAATCTATTTAAAATCTATAGAACTGAGATCTAGAGCAACAAGAACATAAGAGCCCATAAAACTTTTATACCATTTAAAATGTACTAATGATTTAATTAAAAAACTAAGACCTCTGAATAATCCTATTCAGGAAGGATTATGTCAAAGCAAGTGATATAAATATGTGGCAACCTTTCATTAAAAAATTAACTTCTCACACTTTACCTTCAAGATCCTCAAGTTCTTTAGGTTTGGCCCAGCGGGATTCTTTTGTTTGAGAATTGTAATAGTAAGGCTTTCCAGAATCAGACTTATATTCCTTCCAAGGGCATTTAGATAAGAGTTGCTAGGAAGAAAAAACTTCCGGTTAATAGTATTATATGCATTACCACTGATAATGGTTACTTGGAGAAAATAACTTCTTTAAGGTAATATATCTCAGTTAAGGAACAGGGACAAAATTCAAAATCAAACTTAACCTCAATTCCAAATGCTATGTGCTTCTATTTATACCCTACCACATGGAAACACTGACATCAATATTTATCAAAAGCATCTCAAATACCAATACAGATAGGAACAACATGAAATTTGGAGAAACACTATCTCTAATAGTCATATTTAGGCTCTAATTTAATGATATTTTCTAACAACTATGCAAATTGCCTTATAAGTAAACAATGTAGGTATAAATTAATTAATTGATTGATTTTTTGTGGGATTGGGGATTGAACTCAGGCCCTTCTACTGAGCAACTTCCCTGGCCCCTGATGTAGGTATAAATTTAAATGAAATGTAATATATAAAACTTAGAGTACTACAATAAAGTCACAGAAAATCTTATTGTAATTGATAACTATCACTGACAAAAAAATCACTGAGTTAAATAAAAAACTACCATTCTCTCCTTCTAAACATTGCTGTTCACTATAAATAAAGGTGGTAGCCTGCAAACACTTTTTACCATCTCAAATTTCTTAACAAAAAATATCACCAGCTAGGAAAAACTAATCATAGTACCTGAAATAGTGCTTACTCAGCTCATTTCCTTTAATCTTAACTTTTACTGTTATTTATGTTTTAAAGTGTAATATCCCCAACATAAAATAGAAATACTTATCTTCTCAAAATAAAGACATATTTTTAGGGGCACCTTCAACAAGCAAAGAGAAAAATTTACTACATTTAGAGAAGAAAGCATTGTAGATAATTTAACTTCATTATCGCTTACATTTTTGGAGAATTTTAATGAAATGATAATCATTTTAATCACCTGAGGTTCAGTGTCAAAATGAAAGAAGTTTGACATATGAAGCAAAAAACAAAAGAGAAGGCAAACAATGCTTGTTTCTCATCAGATTCAATTTTTAATTCACCTTTCAGAGAAGGAACAAAATCATTAAGTAGAATTAGTCTGTCTACAAAAGAAAGTGGTTTCTATTATTGTTGAAATTTCCTAGTATTGCATTAACCTCTTACTTTGGATAACCAAATACCAAATTGTAATAACTATATCCCACTATACTCGATATTCTTTGATTTAAAGTTCTAAAAGTTTTACCTCAGCAGGTGTTTTAAGATCATCTGGTTTCTCCCAAGTGGATTGCTTTGTTTCAGTATTGTAGTAGTAAGTTCTTCCATCAGGTGATTTATGTTCAGTCCACATTGATTTCTGAAGAAAAGCAGCAGATATAAATTATGTAAAATGTCACTGACAGAGAATCAGCCTATCATTTGTGTTAATACAATAAATGTATTAAGTATAAGTCAAGGTATAAATCAGGCATACTTTAAAGTTTTAACTCATTTACAATAACCTGTCAGTCGAAGAAGAGAGGGAACTAAAAAGTATTTTTCATGAACATCAAAGGTAGTGTGCATCAATTTTAGTTTTAGGGCATTTCTAAGAATTAGGTATGAGAATCCTTCTGAGAAAAGTAAAATTTAAACTATATGAAACAATTCTCCAGCAACACCTACCTAGAAGAGAATACAATATATAAACTAGATGCTAACATAAATTGACTAACAATGCATTTATCCATTCTAACTCAAAAAGAAGGTATATGTACTTGGATAGAGTACTGAACTGGTATCCCATAAAGATACACCTCTCAAAACTGGCTTCTAGATAACCACCAAGATTTTACTAGAACAAGATGAAATATAACAGGGATAAAATGTAAAACCAAATGCCTCGAAATGAGAGGGAAAAAGTTTTATGTGAAACTAGTTTAATGTAGAATATAAAAATGTTAATCAAGGTTTCAGTAGTTATCACCATTTTGCTAATGAAATTGAGTCATCAACGGATGATGGTTCAAATTAAGTTTGGTGAAAAAAGGTTTAACAAGTTATCATGAATGAATGAGTTACTAGAGAGCAAAAGTAATGGTTCCATCTCATGAGCACCAGATTTATTAGACTGTAACAAGTATGACAGAAGGAGGGCTATAAAGATCCACAGGCTATTTCTTCAAATCCAAGTACATACACCTAAGGAAAAAACAATTCAATCACTGACATTCTCTCATATTCTTTCTACCAGATTTTACTTTTTGTTTTTATTTTTGGTCTTTTTGAGATAGGGTCTCATTATGTAGTTCAGGCTGGCCTCAAACTCGAACTTGCAAGGATCTTCCTGCCTACCTGCCCAAGTGCTAAGATACTGGCATGCACTACCTTGTCTAGCTTTTATCTTACCCATGAAGCAATTTCTTACAACTTATCAAACATTAAAACAAAAAAAAAACAACAGCAAAAAAAATTCCCGAGCTTCTTTACAAAGAAATAACCCTTTCTATCAGTGAATAATACTCATTATATTTCCATACCATCTTCTAGTATGCCAAGAATGTTGGTAACATGCTATTTCTTTCTTCCTAGTACTGACTTACTTTTTTCTTTCTTCCTTATCAACTTTACTGAATAAGAGGTAACCTACTTTGGATTTCTTTGGCAATGTGGCTCAATGCATGCAATTAACTGCTTTTCCAATTTTTCTTGTGATCATCATTTTACTACTAGAATGTTGTGCCATTACTTTCTGGGTTTTCTTTTTTCTCTTTTTGAGACAGGGTTTCACTATGCAGGTCAGTTTATTTTGTAGGGCAGGCTGGTCTCTAACTTGCAACGATCCTTCTGCCTCAGCCTTCGAAATGCTGTGATTACATGCTATACCACTATCCCAGGACCTGGATTTCCTTATAAACTACTGACAACATTCTGGTTATGATGGCATTACGCTATTCACTTTTGCACAACTGTTACACAGACAATGAAACTCCTAAGAAATAATACATTATTAACATTCTTCCTGATTTCAAATTTTAAAAGATGACTCCAGACCCACCCCTAAGGCAGCCTGAGCCAGACAATAAATAAATAAGTAAATAAGATACACTAATTGACAATCTACTCATTTAAAAATTACCAATGAAGAACAAAGAAATGATGATTTCTTTAGTTTGATTAGATCTGTAACATAATGAGGTAAAATGTTTATTTTTGTGAACTGTGAGAACATAACTAGTGCTAGGATCTATGTACAACCACTAGAATTCAAAGGTCTTTGTAAAACTACGTCATCTATTTTAACAAAGTAGTCCTTCCCACAGTGAATAGCGATTTTATAAATCACTGGCATGATAACAGAATGAAATAGTATATGCTGCAGGAAATTAACAATTTAAAAAATGCATTAATTCTTTACCTTGGTAGGATACCTTGTACTGCATAAGAAAACACAATGACTCTGTAACATTAAATAGGAGCTTAAAAGTATTTGGATGCTATTAACATCCATTAAATCTCCAATTTACTAAAAGGGTATGCAATTGAACACGTTTATATGGAAACTATATCTGTCTGGATAATATATGTTAGTTCATATTCAGACAGATTAAAGAGTTAATTTTTAAACTTCTCAATAGCATCTGTAAATTGTACTACCCCAACAGAGGTCTACCAGGAGTAATAAAGCTATATTTAAAATTTCTGAGTCACTTGTACTAAAGGACAAGAACAAGAGAATTTATGAGGAGACAATGTAAGGGAAATGGATAGCATATAGAGGACCAAATAATAGGGAAGGAAAGAACAGTATATGTTAATTAAGCAAATAATATTCTAGTTGGTATTCAGTATCTAGTACTTTATTCTAGTCTCTGAGCTGTACTAGTACAAAGCAGATGTAAGTTCTATCTCCATCTTATAAGTAAGAAAAATGACACTTAGGAATGTTAATAATTCACATGGACTGTTTAAAGACTAGCTTTTAGCCACTTTAAATAAACTCTTGATAACAGTAAAAGCCAGGTTACAGTCCAACAGAAACATAAGTTATATAATGAGGTCTTAAATAGTGATAATGATCTCAGCAAATGTTTTACTACAAACTTTTCTTTAAAAGCCCTAATATGCAACTTAAAATAATTTAGCTTCTTTCTGTCCAAAATTAATATTTTTCAAAAGAAAAATTTAAGTTCAAATTATCTAAATAATTGAACAGAAGATAAATCTAAGCTAGATATTTCAAATAGCTTACTAACTGGAAAGCTACATGCACCAGGATAGCAACACTACCTATACTAGCATAGCATACAAGATAAAATGAAAACAAATTATAGTGCTGTTATTATACAACAATTCTACAAATGTACTACTTTTTAAACATACTATTTCTAGGAAATGAGTAAGTCCTTACAAAAGACTTAAGACTAATGTTACAGAATTAGGAAAAATAGAAACATGACTGGATGAATATTTAAATGAGCCAAAGCCAGACTTTGTGGCTCATAGGAATCAAGATATTCTTCCCTAGAACTTTTGCATTAGTCTGCACTTCTGTGACAGATGATATATCTCCTAAATATTGTATTATATTAGAAAATAGGAAGCTCTAGGGAATCAGTGGTTAACACTTTTTATATGGGACAGATAAGGAATATAATTGAGGACTATGAGAAAAACAACGTTAAAAGAGGACTTACATTACTGTTGAAAACCCCATTAATATCACAACAAACAAAATTTTCTCTAAGATTACTTTAGAGGGGGAAAAATAATGTGATACCACCTACAGCAAAAAAGCCAATATGAGCCACTTGTATTATCAATGTATACTATTTATAATATAATGATGTGTAAGATTCAGTGTTGCATAGAAAGATTAAGACATCACAACTAAACATGTAGTTATAACATATGCAAACATCTTAAATGCAAAGAAAACTTGGCAAAGAAAAAATATCCTATATATCATGGCAAAGACAATTAATATACTTTCTTCAAACTTAAGAAATTAAGAATACTTGGGGCTGGGGAGATAGCTCTATGGTACAGCAAATACAACGTTGTGAGTTTGAGCCCTGGTCCCACAGAAAAACCCAAAAAACAGCCAGGCAGTTTTGGGGCTGGGTATATAGCTCAGTGGCATAGTGGCTGCCTGGCACAAGGTCCAGAGTTCGATCCTCAGTACCACTAAGAGAGAAATGTTATCACAGAAATTAAGAACACTTAACTTGGTATGGGGATATCCATCTCTAATCCCAGGACTTAAGGAAGCTGTGGCAGGAAGATCAAAAGCCTGAGCCCTGCCTGAGTAACTTAGTGAGTCAGTCTCGGTCTCAAAAATTTTAGATATATTTCATTATACATTTACAAAACCCTAGAATGTACAGAATCAAAAATGTTATGACTTGTGTGTAGACCTCCACACCAAAGCCTTATACAGTTATAGGTGGAGCTTTTTCAAAAGTAGCTGGATCTAAAATATATGAGAATGGTATCAATTGATGGCATAAAGCTGGTTCATGGGCACCACCCTAAATAGCCTGGATAAAACATAAAGGACAAAGAGCTGTGGTCAATCCTTGTTGCTTTGTTACCTTCTGTTCATCATGAATTCTTTTGCCTCTGTACTACCTGTCAATGCCACCTTGCCAAGTACCCAGCTGATTATGGACTGAAAGCTCTACAAGCTGTAAGCTCAGTAAATCTTTCCTTCTTTATTTTTGGATTCTAGCTGCTTTGTCTCAGCAACAAGAGAAAAATAACTAGGCAAGTAGGCAGCTTTACAGTTATAGAAACTTCAGGTGATAACAATGCAGGGTCATCATTTCCTGCATAAAGCACAATGACTATGGGGGAGCTAGTATGTTGGAAGGTAAGGATTGACAAAAATGTTGTCATAAACCAGAAATTGAACTACACCAAAACAAAAACATACCATTTAATAACAACAAATCAAATGGGTAAATTATTTTAAAAGATAATTAAGGGTCAGGGTATACTATAGCTCAGTGGTGTAGTACCTAGCAGGCATGACCTGAGTTTGATTCCTAGTACCAAAAAAAAAAAAAAAAAAAAAAAAAAAAGATTAAGAGGGAAAATAACAATGAAAAATCTGTATGTTAAAACTCACATGGCACGTGCCAGTGAGATGTTCAGCGGTCTAACGCACCTGCTTAGGAAAGCTTAGGCAATTCCAGGGACCACAGTTAGACCCCTGGTACTGCACACTGTGCCAGCCCCAACTACAGGGTGGGTGGGCTGAGCTGACCATAATATGTTAAAAAACAACAACAACAAAACAACTCTCACGGCACAAAAAGCCTGAAAATCAGAGAACTAAAGCACATTAGAAGCTAGAGTAAGAGAATACTACTCCTAAGAACACAGAGCAGAAATCAATTGAACAGTCACCCGTACAAGAAAAAAAAAGTAAGACTGAGGATAGCTATAATGATTCTAAACTCTATGCTGAGTAACAAGAAAATTTCAATGAAATGTGTAATTTTTGGAAAAATAAACATAAGATACTAGAACAGATCAATAATCACTGAGGAAACTGAACAGTAATTATAAATCTCATCTAGTTTCAGTTGTATTCTATTGAGTTATAAAGAAATAAATTGTAATTATGCAAGCTTTTCTAAGGAGCAAAAAGAGAACTACTGCTTAGACACAAAGAACCTAGATAAGGAATGCACAAAGTGAGTTTAGAAAGAACTAAAACACATCTACACTGTACATGCTATCTCCCACAAAAGACCATACCAGAACAGAACCCTTAGCATGATTTACATAACACTAACAGTATAAGCCCAATTTTGAAAGCCACTGTTAAGATCAGCCACATGGATGCAGTTATTACATGTTTCAATCCATGAATTATAAGGCATGAATATATACTTATAAATTAAATTATAATTATGACATTAAATTCTTAAGTGGTAACATAAATAATAACTTTTTGCTTTGCTTTTTCTAAGATAGTCTTACTATACAATTCAGGTGTGAACTCACTGTGTAAGGCCATGCTGGCTCCAAACTCACTGTGATCCTCCTGCCTCAGCCTCCTGAGTTGCTGGAGCTAGGCATCTGCCACCATGCCCTGCTATAATTAACTATTTGAAAATATTCGCATGAATGCTTTGGACAAGAGGTAACCACCAAAAACACAAATTTGAGACTTTCTGATGAATGACCAATGGCAGTAAAGACACAGTGGATGAATAACATGGGCACTTGATAACAAATGGACATGGCTGTGTCTAGTGTGATTCTATTCAATACAACATGTGTTGTATGTAATTGATATAATTAATGTACTCTATATGAGCTAACAAAGTGAGTGCTTAATGTATTTGTGTCAAATAATGAAATGCTCTTAGTACCTGCAATTTTTGGTCACTGTTGTGCAGACAATAACTTCTTAAAAAATTATTCATTTGGTACAGGATCTAGCTACACAGCTGTGACTCATAGCAATCCTCTTGTTTCAGCCTTCCCAGTGCTAAGATTACAGGTATGAGCCACCACACCTGGTTTTGGTGCTGGTGCACCTAGGGTACAGGGTCCTTGTGCTTACCAAGCAGGTACTTAGACTGCTGAGCTATTTCCCCAGCTCCAGACTATCATTTTTAACAGTCACTGATTTTTTGTCACTCCTATCTCCTAAGTCTTCAGTTAATGATTTAATGGAAACTGTTTAGTCTATAGGAAGTTGTGACTTTGGTGAAGAATTCATGGGATAAAATCATTTAAACAGTTGTGCTGCCAATGCACTACAAGTAGGCTACATAGACAAAAAATACTCACAAGAACTATATTCCTAGATGTGAGAAAATGAGGCCAATAATATAGGAAATGTAACTGCAAGAAAATTGATGAAACTCAACTTCTGGAGTTCTGTAATCCCAGCTGGGCATGATGGTACACCTGTAATTCCAGCACTTGGGAGACTGAGGCAGGAGGATCAGTGTGGGTTCAAGACCAGCCTGGGCTACAAGAGTGAGCTCAAGGCCAGCCTGAACTGCACAGACAGACCCTGTCTCAAAAAGACCAAAAACAAACAAACAAACAAACAAACAAACAAAAAAGTTTTCAGAAAAAAACATGACTGTATTTGAATGTAGATTTTTGTATACAGGTAAAAGAAAACATGTAGATTATTGTATCCTATTTTGTTTTTTGGGGCAAAAATTAATATATGCAGTTTTCGGGGGAATACAGTATCTTACACAGGTGCATGAGTGCATATTAAAAAGGCAAAGATGACTTAATGTCAGGAAATTAATCTCCGTAATTACACACTAACAACCTAGAAGTACCAAAAGCAAAAGGGAACTTTAAAAAATGTATATGAAGAAATTAGAGCCCAAAGAACAAATAACCCAATTAAGAAGTAAGCAAATAAACATATACTTTATAAAAGCACAATGGCAAGTACATGGAAAAACTGAGTATCTTCAGCCATTTAGGGGGAAAAATAACTCAGTAAACCAGGAACAGAAGAAAGTTTATTTTAGCACAGATTAATTATAATGAACACCATATTTAATGGAGAAATTTATCCATAGTTATTTAAGGAAAGAATTGCAACTAGCAGACAAAAAGCAGTAACATCTCTAAGGAGAAAAACCTGCCATTATTAACGAATGCTCAGCAAAGTCTACTAGATCTATAAGATCACACATACAAATGATCAATTAAAAAGCACAAAATGATGACTCAAAACCAGAGGCATACAGGATTACTAGGAAGAAAAATTTAAACCTGTTACTACAACAGACATAAAGACCTGATTATGGACTACCACATTCCCTGATGAGATAGATGTCTTAGTATATAACAAAGCAGGCACCAAAACATGCACAAATTTCATAAGCTTTTTTGAACATATACACATCACAAAACAATCATCATAAATAAGGACCTCTTGGGGAGGGTAGATGGGAGCAAATATGAAGAAGAAAACGTATTAGGGTCCTCACCAAGCAATAATAATGACCAGAATCTGAAGCACAGCTCAACTTTTTAATATGTGTGTAGAACTGGGAATAAAACTTACAACCTTGCGCTTGCCAGGTAGGGGCTGTGTTGCTGAGCTATGTACCCTTGGACTAACTCACATTTGCACTGTAATCAAAAGAATAAAACAACTAACACATTTTCAAAAAACATTAAGTGTTTTTGATTGGGGTAAAAGAAATGTTTACAAATGTTAATTCTTCCCAAATTCATTTTCTGGTGCTTCTCTTTAGTGGTCTTCTTTTTAAGTGCATAATCTTCTTACTTGGGAAGGGAAGTGTTCCACTTCCAGAATTAAAGTTGGAGGAATTCTGCATGTTCCACAGTTGATTTTATCCTCCCTTCTCTAGCATGCTCTGTTTGGCATGATTGACACAGTGCACACACCGGATTAGCCAGAGCAGAGCAGCTGAGGATCTGTTGGGTGTTCTCATGGTAACACTACAGACTAGATGATACTTATAACTGCTTGAACTTGGCTTCTACTTGTTCAGCAGCTTTCTGACACTGTCAGTTGAGACTTTGTAGAACTCTGAGTTCCTCTTCTCCAATCTAGCTTCTCCAGCTACTCTTTGTAGAATGCATCCTGCTTCTTTGTCATTTGATCTTTCTCTTCCAGCTGCTTAGCCACGTGCTTTCCCTTTGCCTGTTCCTCCTCATTTGATATCCTCTCTCAAAGGATAGCTCTGGCCAACTGCTCATTGGCTGCAGCCCTCTTACAGTCCAGGTCTTTCCCTTGCTTCAGTCATTTCTGATTCTCAGATTCCTTCTTGGCTTGCTCCAATGCCAGTTCTTCAGCCACTCGGCTTTTCAATTTTTCATCAGAAACGGAGGCACCATAAATACCAGAATACTGCAGAGACTTTGAACCAGATGGAGAGGATTCCTTCATTCGATCAATCACATTTTGTGAAAGCCGGATGCCCTTCACCATGGTGATGTCCTCATTCCCATCTGCCTTGAGAAGGTGACCGTGGGTGCTAGCTGAATTGCTCACTGTTCCTGCCTCTGTCCCTGCAGAGTCCGAATGCAGACCTACAAGCATGTAGGAACCATGCACACACGTGCATAGAGGGCAGGACTCTTCCCTTGACCAGCAGGAGGAAGGCCCTCTTCTCAAATTCAAATGAGTTAAATATAACCTCAGTTTTTTTTAAGTCAATTCTGTTGAGTATATATGTTTAATTTTTTTTTTTTTTTTAATAAGTGTGCAAAGAGATCTCACATTACTACTGAAAATAGCTAAGAAAACAATTTCCTTCTTGAGACAGTCTCACAATTTACTTCAGACTGGCCTTGCACTCACTACAATCTTTCTACTTCACTGTCCTAAGTGCTTGGATTATAGGTATGTATCACTATCCCTGGCTGAAAACTTCCCTTATTAAATGAACACTAAAACCATCCTACAGGAAGAAAATATAACAATGGGCTCAAAATATACAAATAGGAACAGACAATGGAATAGACAATCTTGACCTAGATAGCAGAATATATGAAATGACATACAAACCAAAAAATACAATAAAATGGACACATAATTGACAAAGTGGCTATCTTACAATTTAGAACAGCCAAAAGATCAACAATATAAACTAAAGCAGCAATACTCTTAGAACATATATGAAATTGAGTAATGTAAGAGATACACGAACCCCTTCTTTGTAAAAGAAAAAAAAAAAAGCTCATAAAATTTAGAAACTAAAGGACAATCTTATCTGACAGTTCTGTAACCAGTGCTAAATCAACAAATGGCAGACAGGAAAATTATACAAGACTTACAACTAATAGTATCTATAACATTTAAAGAACTGGTAACAAAACAATAATTTATCAAAGAATATTTTATATCATCTAAATATTACACATAGGAGGTGGCCCACTCAGAATTCTTTTAGAGACAGGGTTTTAATATGTAAATTTAGGCTGTCCTTGAATTTATTTGTGACCTTATGGAGATCCCCTGGCCTCAACCTTCAAAGTATGAACAGTACAGAGATTGTATGTGTGTGCCATCTTTGGCTCACATAACTTTTTTCAGAAGTTAACTTTTAAACGAGAAATAAAATTATGATTCCCTCATTCCAGGTGAATTTTATTTTTTTCTAACTTACTTTATATGTGTTTTGCTTTCCTCATGGGAAAAACAGAAAGTTATCTTTTTTTCAAACATAAAAGCAAGTTCTTTAATGGAAGAGTACTGGGATGGACATTTTGTTTAACTTTTAAAGCAAGATATAAACATTTTAAGACATTTTAAGTGGTTAAAACTTTCTCCCCCAGACGTAAAATGCTAATATATTGGTGGGTGAGCAATTCAAAACTTTTGGGCTGGGGATACTGCTCAGTGGCACAAGTACCTACCCGGCAAACACAACATCCTGAGTTCAATTCCCAAAACCAAAAAAACCTACAAAGCTTTCTGTTTTTTAGTTGTAACTCTAGGATCAGACTGTGGAGGAGCAGATCAATGAAACAGTTACCTGCTAGTTTCTATAATGTTTCATATATCAAAAGAATTGTTTTAAGAGTCTCTCAGCTCATTTAATTGCCAGGATAACATTGAGGCCATTCTTATACGAAGTGTTCAACACTCACCCCCCTAAACAACAACAACAACACACACATACAGAAAAGAACTCTACCAAAAAAAGTAAACAAACAAACAAATAAATAATAAAACTGTGGGATAAACTACTCTTCAGTACTATTGTTGGGTTAAATAAGAACATATATATGCTAACATACAATAAATCACACATTTTCTTCGATTGCTCTTGCAGTAAAAACTAAAATCCAAGGCTGATACTAACAAGAACAAAATCTTCGGGGGGGGGGGGGGGCGCGCTAAAGCTTAACACTATTTTCCCCTAAAACATAGAAAACATAAACATGTTTAAAAGAAATTTTGTATGTAGAAACATTAGTAAAAGGTACAATCTACTACTATCTTAGAGAAAATGTCTGGACTGAATATGTAGAAACATATTTTAAAATTACTATTCCCTTAATCCACATGGAAGAAAAACTAATTATATAGCAACTATCTTATGCAAGGTAAGTTACGGTTTGTGTCTAGTTGTTGGTCCAAAGCCTCATGCAGTCATGGGGCAGCTTCTGGAGTTTGTGATTGATTATTGTGGAGATGGATGCCTACACCTGCCCAGGGGTAATCTGCACTATAATGTAAGGGAAGAAAGGCCAGCCAACTGCTTGAGCTGCTGACATTCCCCTTTGTGCTATGCCATGAACAGTTGCTCTCTACCATGTGCCACTGTGCCTTGCAGCCAGCTAAGTATGGACTGAAAACTCTAGCAACTGAGTTAAGTAAACCTTTCCTTCCTTCATTTTGAGCATAGGGTATTTGTTCCAGCAATGAGAAAAGAGTAACTATGACAAGATATTAAAAGTAATCTAGAGATGATATAAAACACGTTTAAGGATACGTATAAGTTATATACAAATGCTATGGCATTTTATATGAGACTTTCACATTAACAGATTTTAATATCCACTGGGGATCCTGGAGCCAATCTCCCAAAGATACAGAAGGACAACAGTACTAGAAAAAGTCTACACTGCATTTACAGTACTAAAAAGGGTAAATAACTTTTTCTTTAAAAATACTTTGTGATACTTAAAAATTACAAGATTAATAATTATTGTGTATCTACATGCACTATGGTTCTTCTAGTTCAATGGAGGGGGTTCATACAGTGATACTTATGATTACCATTTGCTATGGTTTGAATATGATTTCTCTTCAGTAAGCATGGTTCCCAATGTGACAAAAATGTTGGGGAGGGATACCTTTAAGAGATAACAAAGAGGCTCTTATGAGAAATTAATGCTTTTTCCCCCCTAGGAAGTGAGTTCTTACTCTCATGGAACTAAACTGGTACTCAGGAGTGTTTGTTATGCAGCGATTCCACTTTTCCTGGCTTCATCTCTTTTTTCCATCTCTAACCATATGATCTCTTCCACACATACTATATACTGCTCTTGCATCTATTCTGCCTATGTAATACTTATTTTCATATTGTAAAGTAGCCAGGTAGCCCTTACCAGATGTTTATAGATGAAGTAACTTAATCCTGGGACATTTTAGTCTAAAAATTGGGACCTACAGAAACCTCTTTTCTTTATAAAGAAACCAGCTCAGTATTTTGTGACAGCCACACAAACACAAAGACACAATTTCTCTTTATAATTACTCACCTTTGACATTTGAAGGCCTGGGTTAATTTGGATTATGTTTAGAATAGAAATAAGGATCACTGCAGTAAGTTAAATACACTGAAATAAACCTATTGCAAAACTTAAAAACAGTACTTACTACACCAGATGCTGCACCTAAAAGACAAAATAAAACATTTACACAGTTATAAATCATGCTCCACTTTTTTAATATTTCAATATTAACTCATTATTTTTTCCTCCCTGTGCTTATTAATATTGGGGTGCTTTCCCATCTGAACTGTGTATTTGGTTTTCTTTGCCAAAAAATGAACATATATAGAGTAAAGCATTTTCAGAACTTGCATTATGAATCTCCAAATTCACACACAGTCACACTGAAAAGCATAGATCTTATCTTCAGTTTTTTCTTCTTGCTAGTATAGGTGCCTGTCTCATCTAGGTCCTCTTTGCTATATCCATTACAAAATGACAATAATATCCCTAACCTCTAATCTTATGCAATAAATTTCTGGGAACCTCAACTATGTCAATTTCTACACCTGTGCTGTACAAAAGCAATAACCATTAGCTAAGACATTTTCCTGTTTAAATTAAAATTTAAACTGAGATTAAGTAAAAAATTTAGAAAACATGGTTCCGCAACTGTATGAGTCGCATTTCAAATACTCAATAAGTATATGTGGCTACTGCATTTAATATTCCAGTTTACAGAAAATTCCCATCATTGCAGAAAGTTGTACTAAATGGTGTTACAAGACTGCAGAAAGACAGTTTAGATATAAGGGATTTTGAAATGTACTAGTGAAAATACCTTAGAACTACTTAATTTAAAATTTTATATAACAATTAGTAATAATCATGGCTTGGATAAACTTCACTGGCTATGATACTGTGACAGAGCTAAAACTACCAAACAAGAAAGATTATAAAGCAAACAAAGAACATTAAAGAAACCCTACTGTAGATATCTATAATACAACCAAACAATTATAAAAGTACTTAAAAACGTTTTAATGTAATTTTCCAGGATTACTTATGTAATAGTACCTAGGGTCTAGATATAAAAAAAATTTAAGACTGGGGAGACAGATCAGTGGCATAAGCACTTCACTGGCATGTGCAAAGTTCTGAGTCTGATCCCTGGTATCACATCAATCAATCAATCAATTAATCAATTTCATTATTTCAGATCATCTTTTTGTGTACATAAAGAAATTCGTGAAATATCTTAAAAAGAACAATTTGTAGAAAAGCACAGGTGCATCTTAAACATGCTTCAACCAGTAAGTAACATTTAAAACAAGTTTTGACATAATCATGTTTTAATGAAGTTTAGGAGTTGACATTTTAATTCATAAGGAAAACTCTTTTATTCATGAATAACTGGAGCACTGCTATGTATGTGAAAGTCTCACTAGTCAAAATGACCAGATATTGGTCACAAGAAAAACAAAAAACCATAGAGCTTAGAAATTCCATAATTATAAGGGGCATGAGATAACATCCGAAGCCTAAGAAGAAAGAACCAAAGCTTAAGGAGCTCCAAAGTTTACTGTATAGAACTGCTGCCCTAGTCCTGTGTTTGCAGAATACAAATACAGAAGCTGATTTCATTCATTCAGATATTTTCTGAGCTCCTGTCGATAAGCATATATCATGTCATTAAAAATACTGAAATCCAGGTAATCTAACATTTCAACACAAATTGTATTTTTAAAATAAAACCTAGACTTTACTAGAGGTAGACAATAATTACAAAATTTAAAATCATTCTGGGATTTAAAACCTGTTCACACCATAAATGTGGTCTAGAACCTCTGCTTAAATCTTAAGAATTCAACTATAGATGTTTATTCCTGTTTCCTACTGTCAAAAAAAGGGAAGGCATGAGGAGCTGAGCATAAAATCAAAAAGACATTGCTTTTATCCCTCATGATAATACAGCTATGCCTCTCCAAATTAAATCTATCAAAATAGTTACACATACCTGCTGCTGCATCCATACTATTTACTCCTGGCTGCAAGAAGAAAGATGAAATTGTTACCTCATTTAAACATTAATTTTTGGTACTAGCGATCCAACTCAGGACCCTGCACTTGCCCGGCAGGCACTTATGCCTCTGAGTTTATCTCCCCAGCTCCTATATGTTACTAATAAAACATAGAAAGTCATTTCCTTCCTTCTGTGTGTAAACTTCCCTGGTGGTCTAGTGGTTAGGATTCGGCGCTCTCACCTTCTGTGTGTAATACTCAAGCTACTGATTCAAAAATTATGTGAAGGTTTTAGTTTTAGTTCAATCTCTGAGCTTTCCATAAATTGTAAAAGAGCAGCAACCTAGGGTTATGTAAGCACTCTGACTCATTATGTGGATATCAGATACACACAGGTCCACAAGCTTTTTATTCAGAATTCTGAAACCCACAAAGCTCTGCAAACCAAGTTTTTACATGGCAACAAAGTTCATTATTGTAGCAAAACTTGTCATGAGTGAAATCAAACTATTTATACTGCTTTATCCTACCTTAAGAGTGAACATTGGCAAGTTTTACTATAGAATTAAGGATTTTTTATAATTATATTACATTTAAAAGTATAACTTCTAAATACTGTTAGAAACTGTAATGCACTGACCCAGGACCCAAAAAGAAATTTTCATATAACATTTAATATTGCAAATGTTACTTTGCAGAATTTGAATTTTAAAATATATATGGCCTTAAGGGTTTTGTATAAACCATTACAAAATTACCACCATAGAAGAGTTATGTCATACCTATTCAATACTACTACCAGATTATCAGGAAATAAAAGAGGTTAAACTAATTTGAATAGCACTAATTTGTATAATATATGGTATTAACAAGGTACTGCTACCCAATTGGGCCAGTAAGTTTGTTCAAATATTTTCTGAGTAATTTGCCACAGCTGAGATCTAAATGAAATTAGGATGGCAAATCAAATCCTTTGATTTGCAAATCTAGTATTAAACTACATTTGTCAATTTTTAAGTAGCACTCATTGAAGTAAACATTTACTCTTTGATATTGGCGAAAAGTAAACACTAATTATTTTAACTTATACATACTAAAACCAAAATGTCCAGTGTTAAATCCCATACTGCATTACAATTCCCCAGAGCCATCCCATAAGGCTGATATGACTGCCTATAAAATATACATGTCATTACATAGATAAAAGTAACCAACTGAAAAAAATCACAGAAAATGGTGTTTTCATAAGATTACCGGTAAGGCAGGTTGCATGGAAGCCTGAGACATGTGAGACATCATCATTCCAGGCATTACTGAGGACATCATTCCAGGCATCTAAAACAGAAGTAAAAAAAGGTTACCATGTAAGACCAGAACATTTGCTGTGACTTTAAATACTGAATAACTTACTTAAATCCACTGAAACTATATTGCATGGATAGCATGCTTAGTAGGCACTTGTTGAATGAAGTACTCCATCAGTGACTTAATGCTCACGTGACATGACTGATAGAGAAAATTACTCTTAAATATAAAAAGTACAAATTACATCATGTTTAGCCTAAACATAAGAATACTAATTTCATTTTAGTTTTAAGTGAACATCCAGGTTTTTCTCTATGTTTAGAGGAAGAAAATTTACAAGTTTTTCAACAGTTTTTCCTTTGCATTTTGTTACCTAAATTGAATAAAATGTATGAATGATCTGGTTCTTTTCAAAACCTTAGATCAAAAGTGCTTCAAATGTAAACAGGTGACTTAAATACCAAGAAAACAAACTTTTTAATAATAAGTCCCTTCTCATAGTACAACACATATATAAACTAAAGATACAGTGGGACCTTGGTTCATGAACTGTTCCTGTTTTGGAAAAGGTATTTGTGCAGGGAAAGATGTCTGATTGTGTTTGTATCTGGATATGAGTTTGCAACAAAAACCAAATTTTGCCAAACACTTTTGTTAGAGAACCAAATCATGCCCAAACAAAGCTTTTGTGAACCAAGGCACCACTATATTAAAGAGTCCAATCTAGTTTACAAATGCCTACCATTCAAATCTATGAATTAATCTTCTCTACATCAGAATTAAAATCATTAAAATTAACGCAGGTTCTAAAGGCTACAACCCAGTGCTTAATGATATTAGTTTAATTCCACATTACAATTTTGCCTTTTAAAAAACTTTATTTATTTGGTACAGTGTCTCCCTACATAGCTTGGACTCGTAGTGATCCTCTTGTCTCAGTCTCCCCAGTGCTGGCATTACAGGCATGCACCATCATGCCCAGTTTCAGCAGTAAGGCATGCAGTACTGGGGATCAAACCTGGGTCCTTGCGCTTGCCAGGCAGGCGCTTAGACAGCCAATTTGGACTTTAATATGAACATAAAAGGACCTAAGGAAATCATGAAGGGGACAAAAATTACCTATGACAACAAAAGGTATTAGAACAAGGCAACCAGTTATTCAAGCTTCAAATTAAGAGAAATGGGAAAATAAAATCAAAAGCATATTGATCAATCATAGTAGGATACAAATTAAAGCTCAGAGAAAAACAATCACTAAACTTTACTACTTGTCAAAGTCAACTCATGAGGTGAAACAAGGCTATAATACCTAGTAAAGTGAACTCACATGAAATTAATGGATTAAAAAACAATCAGTTGAAGTTGACTATGGTAACACTTCTAATCTCAGCATTTGGGAGGCTGAGGCAGGAGAATCACTGGAATTTTAAGGCCAGCCTGGGCTATACAGTAGTTGAAGACCAGCCTGAACCATAGCAAGACCTAGTTCCAATCCACACCCCTCTAAATTAAAACATAAAGCAAACAAAAAACTCAATCCAACTAAACATTAAGCAACTTTTTGATAGAATTTATGACACTCCCCCCCCCCAAGAAAGGCATAAGATCTGCACTGATGACACAGGATTTAGTACTGACAAGCCTCAATAAAACTTGGACTAGAGAAATAACATTTACCTGTTTAGGATGGGGTAGGGTGGGGTGGGGTAGGTGAAAACATCAAATGAAGAAGAACCAGGCCTGCTCCTAGCCAGGCAAGGGCAAACCTCTGAGCATTCAATGACATTAACAGCCAGCTGCGGCACAAACAACATAGGTTTGCCACCATTAGCCCATGTATCATCAAAACAAATAAATTCTCACAATTCTGCAGGAGACTAATGCAAAGTAAATGAAATCTAGATTAGTTATAAGGGAAAAGCAATAAAGAGACACACTGGGCAACAGAGACCATAGAAATCATCTAATTCATAGTGCTTATATTTAAAATTAAAAGTTCCATTTCCAAAAGTAGAATTGTAAGCTAACTTCAGAAATCAGAGCTTTAGGGCCAGCCAGATAGCTCAGCAGATTAAAGCACCTGCTTAGGCAGAAAGAGGGACATGAGGTTTGATCCCTGGCCCACCATGCCCGCCCCACCTCCAGGGTGCACTGAGAGGGCAACTGAGACTGGTCACAGTGGAAATCCCAGCGCTTGGAAAGCTGAAAATAGGAGAATGACTACAAGGTTGATCTGTGTAGTGAGATCCTATTGTCCCATGTAGACTAAATACAAAAGCAAAAACAAACAGAAGCAATGAAAACTTTAAAACCTTAGGGGGGGGAAAAAAAAAAAAAAAGTAACTTTCCTCCAAAGAATGCAAAGACATTTGATGGGCTGGTGAGATAGCTCAGCAGTCTGAAGTGCCTGCTTAGGCAAACTTAGGGAATGTGGTTTGATGCCTGGCACCACATGCTGCACTAGCGCCATCCCCAGGGCAGGCCATAACATACATACATACATACATACATACATACAATTTTTAAAAACACTTGAAACAGGGTAAAACAAAAACAAAGCAGTACAATCAATAAAAGAATGTAACTTCTAGTGGAAACCCATTTTATAAAAGATCTAATTTCATTTTAAAAAACCAAGCCAATGGCTGGGGCCATCACTCAGCAGTCTAAACACCCACCTGCCAAGTGCAAGGTCCCCAGCTTGATCCCTAGTAACACATGTGCAGAACCCTGCGAAGACCTTAACAGCCCCAAAACTAGGTGTAGCAGTACACGCCTGTGATCCCAAGTGCTGGGAAGGCTGAGGCAGGAGATCACTACGAGTCCAAACTGTGTAGTGAAACCATGTTATTAACAAAAAAAATTGAAATATGCATATATGACAAAGCCAAAAAATGCCTACATATAACAACAGTTTACTAACCTAGGCCAATGAGACACAGCAAATGATAAGAGCGTAGACTTTGAGAAAGTTGCCTCTTTCATTTATCTCTCAAAAATTTTAATTTAAATGGTTCTGGTTAAATAGTGACAAGAGCATTAAAAAACTACACTTTCCTTCAGTAATCCATACTAATTGTGGAAGGTACAGACTCATTGTTTTACATGGCAAACTTACTTATAAAAACTTTAAATAAAGTTCCACTGAATAGTCTAAAAGCAAACAGTTCTTTGATACATGTTTAATTAAAAATGTGGTGTTACAAAAATTTCAACATGCAAAATATTATATATCTCACGTAAAAATTATACAAATAAGACAAACTTGGACTGCCTATAGAGGCCGCAGAAAGTGTGGCTTCCCAAAGCCGGAAAAATCTACTTGGCAGAACTACTGTAATGATCCCCTCTGTATTAACTTTAGCAAACACAAAACATAGATGTACACTTTATAATCTTTTTCTTTGAGGTGGAATTCTCTCAGAGGACTTTTGTTGACTTATACCAGTTATCTGACAACACCAACAACCTAAGATCCTTAAGATTTTGAAAGTTATTATTTCAAAACCATAGTCTTAATGGGAATCTAGGTTACAAGCTCACGACAGGAGCTGGCTTACTGTTTAAACCCTCTTCTTCCCAATACCCAAAGTTGATATATTTAAATTACTTTTTGTCCTTTTTTGTTTGGTAGGCATACCTTCTTGTTTCACATGGAGAGTACTGCCTTTAGATATTTCAGCATTTGCTGTAGAGTAAGACTTCTTATTTTAGTTTCCTTCTCTCAAGAGAACATAAAATAATAATACCTCAGCACTGATAACAGTTTAAATGTCAACAAAAACAGTATATGGGTTGAAAATCAGTACAGGGAAATATTTTTCTTTTTTACATTTGGGTAAATTAAAAAAAAAATATATATATACATATGCATATATATATGCATATATATATGTTTTTTTTTGTTGTTGTTGTTGTTTTGTTTTTGTTTTTGTTTTTTTTGTCTTTTTGAGACAGGCTCTCGCTATGCAGTTGAGGCTGGTCCTGAGCTCACTTTTGTAGCCCAGGCTGGTCTCGAACTCGCACCAATCCTCCTGCCTCAGCCTCCCGAGTGCTGGGATTACAGGCGTGAGCCACCACACCGGGCTATATGTATATATACATTTTGTTTTTTTACTAGCCCTTTTCCTCTTGTCCATCTATTTTTCCCATTTACAGAGGATATATCATTGTCATAGCATTCATCTTTTATTTGAGAATCCATAGTGTATGTACGTCTGATTTATTAACTTTATGAATAACAGCACTCATAAGGCTATAAAATGGTAGTTCAGTTTAATGTGAACCGTACTATAAAACTCAAAACACTTATTGCTCTATAAATTTCCACTTAAACTACTTTGATTGGTGGTGCATGCCTGTAGTCCCAGCACTTGGGAAGCTGAAGCAAGAGGATCAGTGGGATCCCTGCGAGTTCAAGACAGGTCTGGGCTACAAAAGTGAGCTCAAGTTCAGCCTGAACTGCATAGTGAGACCCTGTCTAAAAAAGACAAAAACAAAAACAAAAACCCACTACTTTGATAAACATGTAAAATGCTATAAAATTAGAGGGTAATAAACCTTGCATATATGCTACACAAAGCAATTTCTATTTCCTAGTTATAATTCCAATTAACAAGATTTTTTTTTCAGAACTCACAAGTGAGGAAAATAGATAAGCAAAATCTAGAGGGTGGGTGCCATGTAACTTGTTCAGTCACTAGCATCCAAGAAAGTCAGACATAAATGAGTATGTTTCATTTATCACTCTATGTAGTTTTAAAATGTAAGTAAAGGATAGCAATAAAAGCAGTATCGTAAGTTGTACAAAACAAACTCTGGCAAGTTTTACTATATGCACAGAAAACAAATGTGAAAGTCTTCATAATTCTTATTTACTAAAGCATTTCTTGTTAATAGAAATCATTTAACAACCCAATTGATTCTTTTATTTGCTTCACAAAGAAACATCTGAAAACCTACTGTCTTAAATTTGGATGATTTTTAAAAACCACTGTTGATGAAAGCAAGTAGGTGCAAGTTACTTATATTTTATTCTTTCCCTCTTTACTTGGCTCTTTTTAAATGTTAAGTTGAATTTTACAAGGTATTTGTATAGCCTAAGAGGTTGTAAAGCAGTCTAAAAACAACTTTCTTACACATCACTAAACTACTTTGAGTAAATGTAAAGTGCAAAAAAAGTCTAATTAAGCACAAAGCTGAATCTATAAATGGAATTAAATCTTCGCTTCAAAGTAGGAGTCCCATTTAACTTTATTGTCCTTTTTATCTAAGGTAACATAAACTCAACTTTTGGTAAGAAACATTTAGATAAGGTAGACAATTTCTGCACAAAATGTCATGCACATGGCACTCACCCAGGCCAGCCTGGGCTACATAGTAAGACCCTGTCTCAACAAATAAAATCACTGTGTGGAACAGAGCTGTTTCAGTTGCTTTTTACTAGCTACTGGGACAAAATACCCAATACCCAAAATTAAGGAAGGACAGGTTCACAGTTTGTGGAGGTTTCACTCTATACTTGTTGGGCTGGCTTCCAAAGTGGCACCTGGCAGAGACCAGCAATTCATGGCAGCTGGAAACAGTTAAGAGCAAAGGCAAGGGCAACAGCTGAGGTTTCTAGCCATTCTCTTCCCCTTCCTTATATTAAACAAGCTATCCTTGGGGCTGAGGGTGTAGAATCCACAAAATGTCCATGCCTACCTCTTGCACAGGATGAACATGTTTACAAACTATAAATATTGGCTCTTTGTTGAGTCACTTAATTAAACTTTTAAACTTCTCAAGTTGATATGATGTATCAACCAGTAGAAGAACCTTATCATTTTATGAGATAATCATCAGTATTAGGTAGCGGTATGGCAGGTACCTACTGTATAGGTACCACCCCTTCAAGATCTAAGGAAGTTAATTCAACTAAGTACATAATTCTTTAGCATCATATAGAAGCAGCCCAGCATAACAACTAAGTACATTCTTTGCTCAGACTGTCAACTTGAACACTTACCAGGTATGTAACCTTGGGCTAACTTGACTTTGACCTCTCTGGTTTTGACTTTAAAATTTTCTTATCAATGGCAAAAATAGTACACATTGACAATATAAAATAGAGAATCAAATAGGATAAGGCAGATAAAGCCCTTATCAATAAAATTCAATAAACAATGTGATAGCTATAGTTATTCTTTACTGTTCATGGGGGCTTGGTTCCATAACACCAGAGGATACCAAAATGCACAGTAGTTTTAAGTCTCTATTTATAAACAGTGCAGTATTTTCATATAACCTATGCATCTCCTTGACAATAGTTTAAATTATCTCCAGATTACTGACAGTACTTAATATAATGTAAGTACTATACTATATTATTTATTATTAGACACTGATAAAAATATATCATTTACAGATGTCTTTTCTTAAATATTTTTGACAGATGGTCACCTAAATCTCTGGTTTCAGAACCTCAAGATGTGTGAAGGGCAAGCTATATTTTACTATCACTGCCTCTTCTTTAGCTCATATAATGAAAGCATCTTCTATCTTGCCTATTTTTTCATCATTTATCACAGGCATTTCTTGCCTTTAAAGGCATCTAGTAAATATAGTATCCACTATCAACAGAAACCAACACAAATAATTAGAAGTCAATCCCAGGCTGGCAAGATAGCTCAGTGGACTAAGCACCTGCTTTGGGAAGCACGGACACTGGGATTCTATTCCCAGTCCTGCATGCCAGGTCGGCGCTGTCCCCAGGGTGCATTGAGAGGGAGACCAAATCCAGACATGGTGGTACATAACTATAATCCCTGCACAGGAAAGACGAAAACAGGAGGATCACTACAAAGCTTAGCTGCACAGTGAGACCCTTTACCAAATACATAATAAATAAATAAATAAACAAACAAACACCCCCCTCTCATATCAAGTATCTTTTTTTTTTTTTTTTTTTTTGTGGGACCGGGGTTTGAGCTCATGACCTTGCACTTGCCACGCAGGCACTTGTGCCACGGAGCTATCTCCCCAGCCCCCTCAAGCATCATATTCAATACTGGCTCTACAAGTCTCTGTACAATTAACTCTCAGGGCTTTCCTACCATGTACCCTGCCAACATACACTTTAGTCAGGAGGATCAAATTTAATATGTGATTAATACAGGATATATGAATTTCTCAAGCCTATATAAACATGGTGGCAGGATTATTATCTTCCTAAGTAATACACAACACAGAAACTCAGAAACAGAGCTATCAAAATAAAACATATTATTGTATTTTTTAAAAGTTCCAAATGTAACTGTCACATACAAATAGTAGTATCCCAAGTCACATATGAAAGACAACACAGCACTTGCACTAAAAAAAAAATCATCATGGTATCCTATCAGCCATCTGATGTAGGATACCAAGAACCTAAGACCATTGTCCTTAGTCTTAACCCAAGCCATTCCAACAAGATTAAGTGATATATATAGCTAACTGTTAAAACTCTATTTCATTATTAAAGATGGGTAATTTTCTATTATATTAACTAACAGTCATACTGCACTTAATGATGGAGGTTACTTTCTGATAAGTATATGACATAATTTTATTTTTAAAAATTTTTTTGTTTATTTATTTATTTTTATGGCCAGCTCAGCCTGCCCTGAGGGCAGGGCTGGTGCAGCATGTAGTGCCGGGGATCAAACCGAGGTCCGTCCCTGCAGCCGCCTGCAGGTGCTTTAGACCACTGAGCCATCCTGCTGGGCCCCACGACATGATTTTGTTGTTCTTCAAATATCAGTGTATTTAAAGAAACCTCAATGATACACAGATATGACCTTTAATGCATCAAAAGATATGAGATCTGCTGCTAGTACGGATATTATGACAACTGTCTTATAGTATACTTTTTTTTTTTGATAAAAGGAACATATTCTTCAAAAAAAAATAACATAGTAAAATACATAAATTACAGGCACAGTGCTTTAGTATTACTACCAAGTATGCTGTGCACATAGTAATATGTAATATGTGCTATTCATAGATATGACTGATAGTATAATAGGTTCGTTTATACTAGCATCATTACAAACACAATGCCTTGTGCTAGACAATAGCACAGCTATTGATACTAGGCCAAAGGAACTTTTCAGCTTCACTATAATCTTGCCTGACTTTCTGTAGAACATACTGTCTGTTGTTGAACTCAGTACCACACTATGTGGGTATCACTGTTCCTAAACTGAGGTTGAATAGCCCGGATAGGCTATAATAGCGTACTACTGTTCCTAGAATATAAACCTACACTGCACTGTAATGAATACTGTAAGAAATTATAACAATAAATTCTTATATAACTTACCACAGAAAAGTTTCAATAAAAATATCTAAATCACAGAATGTTTTTTTAGCTCCACTACCATCTTTTTTAAATTTATGTATTTGGTACAAGGTCTTGCAATGCAGCTGTACTCAGTGATCCTCCTGTTTCAGCCTCCCCAGCACCACCAGATTACAGGTGCGTATTACCATGCCTGGTTTTGTCTTTGAGCGACAGTGAGTCCAGGAAGTACCAGTACTGAGGGTGGGTCCTTGTGCTTGCTAGGCAGGTGCTTAGACTGCTGAGCTATTTCACTACTCCTCCATTACAATCTTACGGGACCACTGTCATACATGTAGACCATCAATGACTCGAACATCATAACATCACTGTGTACAATATGTAATCAGTTGGAAATTTCTGAAAAATGGTATTTCTGAGAAGTAATAACTTTTCTTGATACCATAGCAAATGATACGCACTTGTAATCCCACTACATGAGAGACTTTGGCACAGGATCACTGAAAGTGAGGATAGGCTACACAGTAATGGACCATGTCTCCAAAAACAAACCATCAAAAGACACTTTTAAACAGGAACTTAATGCTCACCAATTAATAGGCTTGTAAAGTCTACATCTGAACTTCAAGACCTAATGAGTGCCTATAATCCCAGCACTTGGGAGCTTGAGGTGGGAGATCGCTGTGAGTTCGAGATCAGCCTGGGCTACAAAGTGGGATCAAGGCCAGCATGAATTGCATAGTGAGACAGTCTCAAAAAAAAAAAAAGAAGACAACAACAACAACAAAGTCCTAATGAGTATGACTCCATTTAAAACTATCGTAAGAATGCTCTTTTTTCACCTCTTCAAAATGAAAGTCTAAAATAATCAAAGCCTTAAGGAAATAGGAAGCACATATAGTAAGAATCACATCCACTGGCTTTTCAATGCTCCCAAACATCCTGTCAGCCGTACAGATGAAACACCGTTCACAGAAATGACTATGTTTCTGGAGAACAAGGTACACATCATTCATCTTTACAGTGACACCACACCCGAAAGCCCTAAATACCCAGAACTGTGAAGGTATAGGAAAGAAAATAAGGAAAGACAAAAGACAACTTCTTCACACATAGACCTTCACAAGTTAGACCTATTTCTCTACGTTAAGAAAAACCAAAATAACCCTAATATACAGGCATGGGTTATAAGCATATACCAAATCTTTCTACCTACTGGTACTACCTTGCGACTCAAAGTCATGTCATCAACATTTCTAACAAACCCAACTGACAATCAATAAGTTAGCTTGTTGGCATTTCTTTTCTTTTCTTTTTTAATTTTTCTTTTCTTTTTTTGCGGTACAGGGGATTGAACTCAGGATTCTGTGCCTGCCAGGCAGCTATCTCCCCGGCCCTAACCATTTCTTTTTGAATCCACATTTAACGAATACATTTGTTGGTGTTAATAGTAACTTGTTATAATGTTGCCTTTACCTACAAAGCAGATTAGACTGATAAATGGCCTTAATGAAAACATTGTGCACAAAATTCAAATTTCAAACATGTGCTAGACAAAGAAAAATAAACAGATAAACGGAGGCCAGGGAGAAGCCTTGGAAGAGATAATCAGGACAGGAATCTTAATTAAAAGCTTAAAAGGCTTTTGAGACAGTCTCGATATACAGTTCAGGCTGGCCCTGAACTCACTTTTGTAGCCCAGGCTGGTCTCGAACTCACACTGATTCTCCTGCCTCAACCACCCAAGTGTTGGGATTACAGGCATGCATGGCCATGCCCAGCTTAAAAGGCCTCTGAAACACTGTACTTGGTGAATCTCAAAAGGGAGATATAGGTCATTTTTCTTTTTATCTCTCTGAGTATTTCCCACACTGCTAAGGTTTATGTCTAGCTGCCCCTCCCCCCAAGGCCTCATGCAGTCATGGGCGGGGACTTCTATAGATTGAGATTTGATCCATGACCCACTGGGATTATATGATTTAGTACTGATCTAGAGTTTGAGACTTGATCCATGACCCACTGAGATTATGTGATTCAGTACTGATCTAGAATTTGAGACTTGATCCATGATCCCTGGGACTATGAATTTGTTGTAATTTCTTACAGTATTCAGTACAGTGCAGTGTAGGTTTATATCCTGGGACTAAGCAGAGAGCCTGGTGTAATTTAAAAAGAGAGAAAGACAGGCTCGTGCTGTTGCTCTCTGCTCCCCTGGTTGGTTGGTTGGTTGGTTGGTTGCCTCTGTCAAGACTGTTGCTGTTCTGCTGCCATGAACTGGATGATATCTGCCCTGTTCCACTCAGCCTTGGGCCAGCTGAACATGGACTGAAATCTCCAGTAACTGTGAGCCAAATAAACCTTTCTTTCCTTCACTTTGAGTGCCAGATATTTTTCCCAGCAACAAGTAAAAAGTAACTAAGACAGAATTTGGTACCAGAGAAGTGGGGTCATTGCTGTGGCTATGCTTGACCACGTGGATTACAAGCTTTTGGGAATGGCTTACAGGAAGAGATAGGAAAGTTTCAGAGATGTAGCCTACAGGTGAAGCACTGGCACAGCGTCGGCTGCTCTGTAGAGGAGATTCTGGTCAGAACTCAGACCAAAACACTGGCTTGAAGCCTGGGTATAAGATGGCTTATGAGAAGAGTATGAAATGTTTGGAGAGGTCCTTTACTTTTGAAGAGCTGGAAAAGCTTCAGCTGTTCGGTAGGGGAGATTCTGCTCAAAGCTTAGACCAGAACACTGACAGAAAGCCTGCCTGTTAAGACCAGACTGAGGAGGTTTCTGCTGGAAAAAAGGACAGCATTGGTTAGTGGACTCCAGATGATTTGTGCTATGGAACGGCTGAAAGTCTGTCGGAGTTTTGCTTGTGCCCAGAGATTTATCTAAGACTAAGATTAAGCATGGTGGACTGATTAATCTTTCAAGAGATATTTCAAAGCCTCCAACTATTGGGGTGGTGGCATGGTTGTTATTGGTGGCTTTTAGCCAGATTTATGTTGAAAATCAAGAACAAAGAGCCAAGCAGGATGATTTAAAATGTGAGTTTGGCCACAAAAGAAACACCAGGAAAGCTTTGGACTGCAAAGATGGAGCTGAGAGGATCTCCATTGCTGGGAAAGAACCAGAGAATCAAAAGGATGGCCTGAGGGCATCACCAGAGGTGGCAGGTCTCCATGCTTTGCAGCTTCAGAATTGTAAAGGAGAGAGGTTTTGCCTTGAGAAGTCACAGAATCCCAAGTACCAGAATGGTGCCAGCAGCCAAACCAGGTTCCAAAATGTCACCAACATGGAAAATTTGTTTTTCAGAATCAGGGTCAGAATGCTCAGTGATCTAGGCCCTCAACCCTTACAGCCAAGAGAAGGAAGCTTGGCTACTGCTCCAACTGGCAGCAACCCTGGGCATCATCCACATAAGTGTATGCAGAATGCGGGAGTTCTGAGGTTAAGAAGGCTTCCACCTCGATTTCAGAAGAAGGCCTGGGAGGCCAGGCAGTGTGTCCCTGAGAGGGAAGTGTGTAAAGCTGTGTAAGAAGCCTGTTCAGTGGAAACCCCAAAAGTTTGGAAAAGTCAGGAATGTGGATCATGCAAAGAGGGAGCAAAGTTGGCCTAAGAGAAAAGCCATGGAAACTACCACCAAGAGTGCCTTAGGTATGGATCTGCACGGAGCTCACAACTCAGTGCAGACTGTTTTGGATGTTCTAGTTGGAACTATGGGATTTAATGCTTACCCTGCTAATTTTGGACATGTGTTGGTCCCAGTGTTTATTTGCAACTTTTGGAATGCTCATGTTTATCTTATGCCTTTGAATGTTGACTATGTTTAACTTTTCTTTTGTACTAGAGCTCACAGATGAGAGTTTGCCTTGGATCTTGGAGGAGACTTGGGATTTGGACTTTTCAGCAATGCTGAAACTGTTGAGACTGGCAACTCTTCCAGATGGACTAAAATGTTTTTTGTACTAAAGGATATGTATGAGATTTTGGGGGTCCAGAGGCAGAATGTTATGGCTTACGTCTAGTTGTCCCCCCACAGCCTCACATAGCCATCAGGTGGGGACTTCTATAGATTGAGACTTGATCCATGACCCACTGGAATTATGTGATTTAGTACTGATCTAGAGTTTGAGACTTCATCCATGATCCCTGGGATTATGTGTTTTAAGTACTTATGGGATTATGGGTATAGCCTAAGGCAGATAGGCTAAGGCAGAGAGCTTGATGTAATTTAAAGAGACAGAGAGACAGACTCCTGCTATTGCTCTCTGCTCCCCTGGTTGACTGGTTGCCTCTTTCACGATAGTTGCTGTTCCGCCGCCACCATGAACTGTATGCTACCTGCCCTATTCCACTCAGCCTTGGGTTAGCCGAATATGGACTGAAACTTCCAGTAATTGTGGGCTAAATAAGCCTTTCTTTCCTTCACTTTGAGTGTCGGGTATTTGTCCCAGCAACAAGTGAAGAGTATCTAAGACACACACTTATAAACATTACTCTAGAGTTATTAAATAAGTGAGTTATTAATAAGTACTGTTAAATGAGGCCTGGGGAGATAGCTCAGTAGAATAAGCACTTGCCTGGCAAGTACAGGGTCCTGAGTTCAATCCCTGGTACTGTAAAAATAAATAAACAAACATATTACTATTAAATGAACTGCTAATCATAAGAAAATAAACTCATGTGTAGTCTGCCTAGCAAAAAACTGTCAAATCCTAATCCCCTAGTCTAAAAGTCATACACATTTGTATTAGCTTTGTCTATCTTTTAGAGGGTTTTTTTTTTGGGGGGGGGGGGCTAGGAATAGAATTGAGGACCTTGTGCTTGTCAGGCAGGCGCTAGGCTGTTGAGCTGTACACAGAAATTATGTAGATTCAGTAGTTATGAGTAGATAATTTTTGAAAGTTTCTTTTTAGCTGGGTGTGGTGCCATGCATTTTTAACCTCAGCACTCCGAGGCTGAGGCAAGAGAATCATTGTTCAAGGACAGTCTGGGCTACATACTGAGTTGAAGGTCAGCCTGAACTACATAGCAATAACCTGCGTCAGCAAATAAAACAAAACAGAAAATTATTTTTGCATGGCTAATGTCTACTTCAGAAGTATAGATTCTATTGCCTACATAATAAAATAAGCCTCTGGAAGCCCTACATACCCAAACATCATCTACTTTATGGAAAGCTGCACAGTAAAACAAATCTCTACAGTAAAACTCGACAGTCATCAATGATACCACACATAGAAACAGTTATGCCTGTAATATAAAAGTTTTCTTAGTGAAAAAAAATATTCATTTCTTTTTGTTTCATTTTTTGTTAAACAAAAGGCAACAGTGAAGAGGCAGACTGATGTGATAAAACAATCTAAAGTCACTAGCAAATAATAGAAATGCATGACTAATTTCCTGTCTTGTCTTGTGGGAAACTTGTATTCCTTTCATTCATTCAACAACTATTTTACTGAGCACCCGTGATGTGGCAAGGACTGCTCAGCATTGACAGAGGGTTTTTAAAAACAGCAGAGAACGTAGTACCTGTCCTCTAAGAATCCACAATCTGTTACTTGTAGGTAAATCAGGAAATGAAAACCACACAAAACAAAACACAAATCAACCAAGTGCCAGAGTAACCTCACTGAGAAGGTTAGAACTTCAAATAAAATTTAGATAAGCAAAGGAAACTTGATGGTGAACTAGGGACAGGAGGCAAGAAAAATACTGTAAGTTTAGTCATGAACTAATCTAATTGACTCAATTAAGATATGAAAAGATCAGTTTTGGTTCAAATTATTATCAAGACATCCACAAATGAAATATGCTTTCATGTTTACTGTAAAAGATTCCTGAAAGTTATTCTGAAGAACTGAGATACTACACCATGTGTATATAAAAATATCAGCAATTCTTGGGCAAGGAATCCCACACTGACATCTAGAGTTTTCGAGAAGGGGCAGTCTTCAAAGAAGAAAGTCTGTTAAAAAATTGAGTACCTGGGGCTGGGGAGATAGTTCCGTGGCACAAGTGCCTGGTTGGCAAGTGCAAGGTCGTGAGTTTGAACCCTAGTCCCGCCAAAAAAAAAAAAAAAGAAATAAATAAAATAAAAATTTAATACCCTAGTCATGGAAATATGACAATCTAGGCTCATATGGTAGCAGGAATACAAATAAAATAAGATCGATTACAGCTTGTCTTACTTAATGCTAAAATAATAAAAAGAAAAAACCAGTATTTGTAAAACAGAAACGTTTACTTACTAATCTGCTGAATGATGAAGCAAAAGAGAGTGAGTACTGAACAATCACAACTAGTGAGGCATTACAAAATAATTTTTCTTTTTTGGTAATAGAGAATGAACCCATGAATCTTTAAACTGAGCTATATACCAAATCATTTTTAAAATTTCAAAACAGGATCTCCCTAAGCCATTAGTTGCCCAGGATGGGCTCCAACTTGTGATTTTCTTACACTGGATTCCCAGAGTGCTGGAATTTATAAGCATAAGCAACAATACCAGCCAAAATTTCCTCTTTTTATTTTTACCTCTGTATCAACCCATATTCTTAAATTATATGGATTGAATCACAGGTGATGAGGGTCCAAAAGGGATTTAACGGTCTAGTGGTGATGAATTTATGACATATATGCCATTGCAGGCTGTTTTTATCATTGAAAGCTCTAAAAGTTCTCCATCACTCCTATGGATTTTATTCTCACTAAAAGAGAAAGAGAACTAAAACAAAACAAAACCTTGCAAGAGTGTGACTCTCATGAGAAAAGGCAAATCATCTGTGGCTGATAGATAGCAAGATGTACATGTTCTATTTTTATTTTTTGTGTTTTAGGGAAGGGTCTGCAGGATGTTTAGGATCTCACTGTAGTGATCCCCCTGTTTACAATGTACCAAGTGCTGGGATTACATATGTGCGCAATCACGCCCAGTCTCAATTGCCATATCAATACACTGTGGGAGCAGGACCCTCAAGGCAGGCCCAGGGATCAAACCCCTGTCCCCTGCTCCTGCTTGCAGGGGCTTTAATCTGCTGAGTTCTCTGGCTGGCCCAAGATGTACATGTTCTTTGTGCAGAAAAAAAGCAAAGAATAAGACATAATACCAAGATATGGAGGAAGTCTTACATATTATACTTCAATAGAAATTCCTACTAGAAATTTTTGTGTTTTGTAAATCAAAAAAATTTCTTAATATTTATACAGCTTATAAGGCCTCAAGTTTTAATTCTATGAAAGTATGATTTTCTTATAAAGCTACCTATGTAAGAAAGAAATGAATTTGATCAACAGGACAAATAGGATACATATGAAAAAATTATTAACCTCCATTTGACAATTACCAACGGATTTAGAATGAACTATTAAAGTGGCATTCTCTAGCTTATTTCCATTAATTAAAAAAAAAAAAAAATTGCATCTCTAAGTTAACTTGTTGCCTTTTAAATTTGTGAATTTTGGATTCCCTAGATTAGTGTTTATTCTGTATATTGTTTTACAATCAAATCTTAAGGCCACAATCATTTAGCAAGTAAGACCGCCTCTAATTTTAGTCTTCATTTGGTCCTAGTAAGAGATCTTAACAAAATGTGGTCAATATAGCTGCCCCTTGGCAGCTCTCCAGTACCCGGACATCCACAGATACTCAAAACAGAGATGCTCAAATTCTTTACATGTAGAATGACACAGTATTTGCACACAGTCTACACACATCATCTCTAGATTACTTATATATAACACCTAATACTATGTGCACGCTAACACATAGCTGTTACAATGTACTGTTTGTGGAATAACAAAAAAATCTGTACTTGTTCTACACAGATGTAACTTATTTTTCTAACAATGTTAACCAATACCTGAATACATGGATATAAAAATCTGGCAATTATGGAACACCGACTGCATATAAAGGTTCCATGATTTTCAATCTCAAAATCTAAAGAATTTGTGATTTCACTTTTAAAATTGTATGGCCGAACCATGTACTGTGAACGATAAGGCACCCTGCTTCTTCTAAGTATCTTGTGATCAATACTTCTTAGAATACAGGCAGAAGCAATGAAGCAAAAAAAAAAAAAAAAAAGTTGCTTATTATCGTTTACTTTGAAGGGGATGTTTACAGAACTTCAAGATTCCTCTTTTGAGGATGCAAATTATTCATGCTCTCCTACTCTTCTTCAAAGATAAAATTCATTAACTTCAGCAAGATTTGGGACTCACATTTGTTAAATATTAAAAGAGGAAAGAAGAATGATCCAATTTTGAGAAAATGACATAGATTCTCTTTGGAACCTTCTGAGCTGGACTTCTAAAATATTTACTCACTGTCCTAACAGGAGTTAATAGAGGTAGAAAGAATTCTAAGTACCTACGTAATTAGGTATACTTAAAGGTCCATAGCATATACCTGCCTAGGAATAAAAAAGAAAACTATAAGGGAAAATTCAGAATATCTGAATGGATATATACCAAGCAAACTTATTAGGCGGATGGCCACTATACAGCAAAGGAGAAAGGGCCATAAAACAAACTGTGACCAGCTTATGTCAACGAGATACATAAAAGTACTTCTAAAAGCAAAATCTGCATGTTACTTGTAATGACTAGCTGGTATCTTGTGTTTGGTAGTGCTACAGCACCATTATAGCAAGGGTAAGCAGGTCAGTCCCTTGCAAAACTTACCTTGATTGGCCCAATGGAAACAGAAGGCCCCAGAAAAGAGAGAAGCATCTGGCAGTAGCAAATTGTTTTATTTTATCTGTCTGTGGAAAGAAACTAATTTTAAATAAGAACCAGAGCATTTAAAGAATAAATATTTTTAAAAGCTCATTATCTAGTTAGAGCAGCTCTACCAAGAAAACTGAAGAGCTCCTTGTTGCTTAGAGATGGAAGGAAACAGAAGAAGAATCAGAGCTGTCTCTGTATCTCCTATGGAGTTTAAAAATTTGTGTTATTAGAGTAACAGAATAAAAACCTTTTATATAAAGAACCACTGCAGGCAGAATTTTGTGTCTGGTGCCTCTGAATAAAGATTTCTGTACAAAATTAAGGGCTATATTCCAAATACGAAAGAAGAAAACCAGTTGACGTTGAGCCCTTCTACTGTTAAGATTTAAGAAAAAGACAGCAAGCTCCTTTTCCCACTATAATTTCACTAATAACTTTAACCATCAAGGCTTAAACAAATGCCAAAGTAAACAGTACTCTTTAGGAAAAGATTGTATGTAATCAGCTTTCCAAAATAGTTTGTTAGCCTAAATTCATGATTTACCAAGATATTCATATGAAATAACCCAGCCACCTAAGGACTTTGTGTATTATAGAACCTAGCAGTGTACACCATTTGTAGGGTATGCAATCTTGTTGCCCTTAGGGATGCTTCTCTAGAAACTCAGTTCTACCAGGCACTGAGTCAGCATTAAAACCTTTTGATCCAAATCACTCTCACAAAGTGTCCATTTACGTTTTACACTAGAGATGGAAGATAAACAGGAGTGCAGAAGCAGTGAACATTTAAAAACAAAATGTGTAAGTGGAAAATGGACTACCTATTTGGCACTGTCCTGTGAACAATCAGATTTACAATACAAAATCTTCCCACCCCTACACACAAAGGTCTTTCAAGAATAAAATTTATTCTAAGCCAAATTTCTAGACAATTACTCTTTTTTAATTCCATTCATTTTACATGATTCACAAAAATAAGTTATGTTGTCTCAACTAGATACTTACAAGATTAACTTCACGTGACATGCTTGAAAAAACATTAAGGTAAAAACCTAGATGTACACTGGCACTTCTAAAAATTTTTAGTTTTGTTGAAGTAGTGAACTTCTTTTACAGAACTATTCTATTAATATTCAAAATTTGGTTACAGTTGATGATTCAACATTTGTCTTATTTGAAAGACTATCTGCATGCAAATTAATCCTTAAACATCTACAAGTACAATATCCAACCTACATTTTGAGATTTTGACAAAGTAACAACTGAGGCAAAAGTACAAAACAGAACAAAAATATTAACATCCTTACTTGTCCCATTGGTGGCCCTCCCATAGGGGGCATCATTTGTGGCATCATTCCATGAGGTACTGGAGGCATATTTGCTCTCTGACCCATAGGGTGCATTCCCATTGGTGCATAATGCATGCCAGGGTGCCCCATCTGAAAAACAGTGAAAATTTAAAGATAGCGAATTATGTTAAGTGCTCCTCAAAAAAAAACTCACTTGAACTAATCACTTACCCAGACAGGTACAATATCAGATTAAGGTATGACTGTGTGTTATTGTACTGTACTTTTTTGCGTCCGACAAAATGTATTATGCCAGTATTTATAAAGAGCATGCAAATTCCATAATAAAATGGCAAAGATTAAGGTCACTGATGGGACAGGTGAACTACAGCTGTCTTTTTGGAAGGAGGTGGTATTGATTAAATTAACTTATCTTGCTAAGCTTAGAGACGTACTGGGATGCTAATGTAAGCGGTGAAAACCAAAACCTTGCCCTGATTTACACAAATGTAAGTCATCTGGTACTTTATAACTTTACTGGACTACTGATCTTATAATTCTAAACTTATTAAACTAATTTAGGAGAACTGGCCTTATAAAACACAGTAGTACGGATACCCAGCAATACTTCATTTCTATCAGCGTACCACTTCCTGATACCAGTTTAAGACAGCTAAATTTTTGCTAAAGCACATTCTCCAATGCAAACAACTAATTCATTTTTAAATGAACTTTTGGCCGTCTACTTTTAAGCCCATTATTCTAGGTTTAAACCAGGTAAATATCCCTGCCAATCTCCCAACAGTCCTCCCTGCAGAACTTCATCGCTACAGAAAACAAATTTGGTGGTCTCTTTCAAAACTGTTAATGGATTAAGATTCCCTACTAAAACGGGCCTACGACTCCAACATTCACAGCCGGCCCAGGTCCCTGGACCTTCACCGCGCATCTGTCTAGGCCAAGCCGACGCAAACTTCAGGGTCCCGCGTTCTTCTCTTTGTGCCGCCCAACCCTCCATTTCCCTTCCTCGAGACACATCCCACCATCTCGAGCTCTTCCTTGGTCCACTCTTATCTTCTTCTCCTTTCGGAGAAAGCTTCCTGTCTCTGACTCCGTTTTTCATTGTGCCGCTTTCTCCGGCCCTACCGATCCCTTACCGAGGGCCGTCTCCTCAGGAAGCCGTCAGCAGAGACCCAAGAACTGGAGCAGAGGCTTGAGCCGGACAATCTCCGCTCCCCGTCCCCGGGACCCCGCGAAGGAGGTTGGCTCTCCATTTCACTCACCATGAGGCCTCCACGCTCGGCTCCCGTCCCCGGCCTCATCGTCGGGCTCAGACTGCTCCGCCGGCGGCCACTGCCGCTACACATGCCAACAACAAGCGATCTGAGTGGCTGGCTCCCGCTGGGGCCAAAGGTTAAAGGCTGCCCTGAGCTATGGGGCTGGATCAGCAGGGCTAACAAGCTGACAGGCTTTCCTACTGTCCAATCAGCATGCGCTGTCGAAACGCAGCTCTGTGGCGATTCGTCCCCAGCCTCGGCCTCGCTCAGCGTCGCCTGCATGGAGGGGGGGAGGGGAACGGAAGAAGTTTCGGTGTGCAGACCTCCGCGGAGAAAACTCCATCAACTTACCCCAGGGGAGGCAAGACAACCCATTCCCAGCCTCCCGGATTTAGACCACCCTCACCCGCAGGGGGTGGGGACCTGTTACCTTCACCCCTCCTCCTGAGTTACAGACGCCCCACAAACCTGAGGCTGCCAAGGGTAGGGTGGTGTTAGGGCGGGACGGGGGCGGGGTCAGCGGCGAGCAGCGCTTTTCGAGACTGAGGCCGCGGTGCGCGCGCCGCCCGAGGGGTGGGGACTCGAGGAGTGGGCTTGACTCCTAACGCACCGAAGTCCCGCGCGCGTCGGAGGGAAATGGAGGGAGGCGTGTCGGGCAGCGAGAGGGGAAGTTGTGGTTCGGGCGGGGTCAGAGCGTAAAAGAGAGAGGGTTGGGCGGTTGGCGCACGGCGAGAGCGCAAGGCTTTTAGCTGTCGTTCCTGGGGAAGCAGAAGAATATGAATTTAGATTCAAAGAGGGGTCGAGCTAGCAAGCTAGGCAATGTGAATCAGGGGATGCTGGCGGGCTCTAGGACCTGGCGTCGGGGAGCGCCCGCTTTAGGGCTGCGGGAGCCCGTGCTTGCTTGGAGGTGACGCGGCAGTGGCGCGGGTGCTCGGCCCAGTTGGCGCGCTGCCGGGAGGGGAAGCGCCGCTACTTTCCGCCTCGGCCTGTCTGCGCGGCAATCCCTTCCCCGCGCTCTCGTCCCCAGCACCCCCGCACGTGTTGGCACAGTGGTACGGGCCGCGACGACGCTGGCCTGTGATTGGCTGATGCGGCACGTTTGGCGACTCGCCCCGGGCGGGCCGTTCGGTCTTTCCCGCCATGTCGTTTTTGGGGAGTGCAGATTATCTCGGTCCGCGGAGTCGCCAGTTGGGCACTCCTGCCCCTCACTCTCGGCCTTTGAATTCCGTCTTCTCTCGGGGGGAGAGCTGGGGTGAAGACGAACTGGACGAAAAGGAAGGTGGCGATCAGGTGGCCCGTGACTTACGGGCGGAGTTTTCGGCCCG
>PVJA010004407.1:0-86410 GCA_004027025.1 Myocastor coypus | reverse complement strand
TGTGTGTGTGTGTGTGTGTGTATGTGTGTGTGTGTGTGGTCTAGGGATTGAACTTAACACCCTGTGCTTGCCAGGAAAGCACGTATTCTACTGAGCTATCTATCTCCCCAGTCTCCTCTAATCTACTCATTTCTACATAAGAAAGAACATGTGTTCTATTCTATTCAGCATAATTAATAATTCTGAAGTTCTCAGAGTGTTCACACGAAGAGTAAAGATGGTCATGTGTGGCGGTGCCTCCCTGGAATCATATTATGTGAGAGGCATGAGTTCAAGGCCAGCCTGGGCTACATGAGTGAGTTGAAAGGCAGCCCACACTGCATAGTGAGGTTCTATCTCAAAAAAAAAAAAAAAAAGGCAAAGAAACTAAAATTTTTACATAAAAGGTATGATTTAATAAATGATACAGACAAAATTAAAAGATCTAATATTAAAACGAAGAAATGCATTTTGTGTTTATTAAACTAGTGACAATATAGTTACTATATAACTATAGTTACTTGCATTGACAAGTCACAAGTAAACAAAGAATATGACTTCTTCTCCTTCTGGGAAGGGTCTACAGGGTATTCATGGTCTCACTACTAGATCAGACTCATAGTGATCCTCCTGTTTATAGCCTACCAAGAACTGAGATGACAGGCATGTGCCACCACGCCCAGTCTCAACTGCTATCTCAGAATGCTCTGGTGGCAGGACCTGCTCTACAGGCCTGGGAATCAAATCCCTGGCCCCTGCACCTGCTTACAGGCACTTTAATCCACTGAGCTATTTGGCCAGCCCTACGTTTTGTTCTTAAAAACTCTACAAAGCCTTTCTCTATTCATATATTTCTGTTCATTGTGCACATGAGGAAATTTTATTTCTTGACATATCTATATTTTTTCTTTATCTTAATTCACAGAAGTGTATCAAAAGAAATTCATCACTTACCAATTTGTTTTCTGTACTGATCAACAGGCAGTTTTGTGGTAGATGCATCTTTTCTACCCATTTTTGATCTCCAAGATGCTTGCTGAAAAGATGCAAAGGAATTATAATACAGCTCTTTAAAAATATTATCTACAAAACTTCAGGCATATAATTTTTTCCTTAAAATGCATTTTTAAAGCATGTGTAAAAATGCCTTTGATTTATTCCCATTAGATATCCATTAGGAACACAAAATTATTTCAAATAAATTATCAAGGATACAATTGCTGGTAGTTAAGTTCCTCAATTAATTGTTCTTGGTAACATACAGTTTTATCAAGAACTATCAATGCACAGTTAAACCACACTGTTAGAGTACATTATCTGTAAGTGTGAATATTGTACATTATTAAGTCAGAGGAGCTGGGATGTGGGCACACTCTCAGTGCCATGATTCATTCCAACTACCTGTTAAGTTGCATAGGAAAAGAAGGCTAATGCTTGAATCTCCAGTAGCTTGTACTTTATTTAAAAAAAAAAAAATAAATAAATATATATATACATATATATATATGTATATATATATATATATATATATATATATATATATATGCATGACATTTGTAGCCAAAGTGGAGAAATCTTGGTTCTCATTCTGCCTCTCTTAAAGAATAAATACTACCAATTATTAATACCGTGATGATTACTGCATTGTAGGCACTACTTGTTTAATCTTCAGTGTATTTTTCAAACCCTGTGATTTTGACTGAATTTTTAAATGTTCCATCAGAGTCTATAATCTGCTCACCAAATCAATATTCTCTTTGTTTTACTTCACTATTGTACTCTGTTTCCTAGCCTTAATTCAGATATATAACTGAGTTCTTACCAAAATAATTTGAATGAAAATGATATGCCACTTTCAAACTTGAGTACTAAAGGTTCTCTATTATAATTCTATATTTTCCTTTTCTATTCTAACTGGCTAGAAATAAGCCCCCAGATAAACCTGGAAGATATATTCATAGAAATATAAAAATTTGTTCAACTTGGGGGCAAAAGACAATATTTTCACTAAATTGGTTGGCATCCTAGTAACCAATTATGAGAAAGTAATGAAATTCTATGTAGTAGACATATTCCACATTTGTGATTTATTACAGATACAAGCATTTGATGCAAATACTGGAAGCCCAAAGTTGTTGCTCATTTCTTGGAGTAAGGTGTAAGAGAAACATAAGGTAGGCCAAGAACTGATCAGGTCACAAATGAAATATAAAAGCATAATAATTGAAAAATGAGTATTAGAAAAGCCACCAAACAGCAATGAATAGAACTGAAAACAGCTTTCAAGAATAAAGGCCATTAAGATTTTTGGCGAAGGGGAAAGATTATAGGTGTTGCTGTATCACCTGAGCAGTAGGCATTATTGAGGGTGGGAAAGGAAAGCTCAAGAGTTCTGCAGCATTAAAACAAAGTTCATGTGAGATTTATATCTCAGAAAGAAACTGTAGGGCAATTTTTGGCAGGTGAGACTCTCTAGAGATGGTGAAAAGATTAGTAAAATGTGAGGGAACTACATTTACCAAGAAATCATAAACTAGGACCAGCCACATAGCTCAACAGACTAAAGCAGCTGCTTAGGCAGGCACAGGAACCGAGGGTTCAAACTCCAGCTTGCTGTGCTGGTCCCACCCCCGCGGTGCTCTGAGATAGAAAATGAGACTGGCTGTGATGGTGCATTCCTGTAAACCCAGCGCTTGGAAGGCTGCAAACAGGAGGATTCCTATGAGTCCAATCTGTGTAGTGAGACCCTGAAGACCCTGTACTAAATACATTTTTTTGTTTGTTTGTTTTGTGGGACTGGGAGTCAAACTCACGACCTTGCACTTGTCAGTCATGCACTTGTGCCATGGAGCTATCTCCCTAGCCCCTCTAAACACATTTTTAAAAAAGAAAGCAGAAACTTTTTCTAAAGTGTCTGTAAATCAAAACAAACCCTTGGGCCTCTACACGTAAATAAGTAAGTAGCATATCCCAAAGAAGACAAACTCTGTACTATCTATTTTTAATATATATATATATATATATATATATATATATATATATAATATAACATAATATAATATAATATAATATAATATAATATAATATAATATAAAAACATTTTAGTCAGTTAACTATTTATTTAGTTGGTACAGGGTCTCACTACACATCTCAGACTCCTAGTGATCCTGTCTCAGCCTTCTCAGCACTGGGATTACAGGTGTTTACAACCACACCCTATTTCCATGCTCAGCACAGCCTCAGAGCTTTCGGTTCAAAGGATTGAACCTGGGTCCTAATGCTTGCCAGGCAGGTGCTTAGACCACTGAGCTAACTCCCCAACCCCATGTACTACCCACTTTTTACACAGCCAGAAATAAAACCATCCAAATAATAGAGTCATAGAGAATAGTCAGTAACAAAGGAAGTCCTCTAAAACAACCACAGTTAGGGTATTAGTAAGAAATTTCTGTGGGTGAGGTTATGGTAGGGGAGGTAAACTCCAGTCTGTAAGCCTCAGAGCCACATGCCAACTTGAGAAAGTGCTGTGAATTGGCTGTGGATGCAGTAGGCCAGGAATTCTATTAGGTTCCTGGAGGAAATAGGAAAAGGGGCATGGATTGCTATTTTAGTGACAGAAAGGTGAGCAATAGCAAGAACTTTGGCTGTTCACTAAAATACACATTTTCGCATTGGGCACACTGGCCTATATCTTCAGTTTCCTTGTATGCTAGTTGAGAGCACATCACTAATTCTGAGCTTTCAACTTCTAGAACTGAGCTATAAGATGGAGAAATGGAGATGACCTCCATGGTGACTTAGGAAGTCACATGCTAGGGACAGCAGAGTGGACCTTATGGCCGCCTGGGTTCTGAACCAGCACACGGAGCAGAGCTGTTCCCATCTTTCCCACTACTGTGAGTTAAAATCAAACTCATATCACTTGAAGCATTCTGCATTTGTCACATTTATTTGTTACAGTACAGGCATTACTCCAACTAAAACAAAGCTGTATAGATGTGTCCATATACATTGATACAATTATCAAAGTGCAATTTTCCTAGTGAGCATTATTTATCTAATGCCAGATGTGTGTTAAATCTGTTCAGATTGAACTACATTATCTATCTATCCATCCATCCTCGGAAAGAAAGCAAACACTGATCCCACCCAACACTGAGCTATCTCCTCAGCCCCATGTACCACCCATGATAAATATGACCATGACACTTTTAGCAAACATGTACCAAAAAATACTCTAAATAATTTATAAATGAAACCAAGACATCACACCTAATCCTATAGTCTTACTTGTTATAATTCCAAACATTAAAAATAAATCTGTCAACACACATAACATAAATAATGTCAATAGATATAATTTATTCATATAGCAATTTCATTTGCATAGTGTTCGCATTATTAATTATAAAGTAGAGTTGTTATTTTAATCTTAATTGTGTGGAGATAGAAAATCCATCATTCCATTTTAGGACAGAAGTAAAAGTGAATAAACACATAACATATCAGCCCCTCTTCAGTTTAGTTTTGCTCTTTGTCCTTATGGAATATGCTTATCTTTGTTTACTAAAAAAAAAAGAGCAAATTACTAGTCATCTACCAAAATGGTTACTCACTATTTCCCTCTCTATTTCCTGGTCATTTGAACCAAAATCCCAAGAGAGATAACACTTTAGAACAGCAGTTCTCTACCTGTGAGTCGCGACCCCGGCAGGGGTCGAATGACCAAAACACAGGGGTCGCCTAAAGCCATTGGAAAATACATATTTCTAATGGCATTAGCCACTGAGAAGTCACGCTACCATCTGCAGCAGCACTATTCAGCTGGAACGCACACCATTATGGATGCGCGTACTGTTGCAAAATATTGCACTGTTGTTTATTGTTATAGTACTGCAGTTATATTTAAACCCATGCTATGCCATGGTGAAATGTTATTTATTTGGAATTCTTGTTATATTTAAACCCATGCTATACCATGGTGAAATGTTATTTATTGGAATTAGCAATAAATATTTCTCAACATATAATTAAATATTATTTTTGTGATTAATCACTATGTTTAAATTATGTTTGATTTGTATCAATGAGAATACATAATGTATATCAGGTATTTACATCCTGAATCATAACTGTAGCAAAATTACAGTTTTGAAGTAGCCACCAAAATTATTTTTTGGTTTGGGGTCACCGCAACATGAGGAACTGTATTGTGGGGTCACAGCATGAGAAAGGTTGAAAACCACTGCTTTAGAGTCAGGTATTTTTATTTGTTGATACCTGTATTAAATTAAGAACTAAGAGATCCATTGAAAATCTCTTCTGGAAATTGATTCTGCTCATGTGTAAATCTGCTTTACATAGCACAATCATAGCAAAAAGCAAGAGCATCTAAATTTTGTAAATTCCTATATATTATTAAGCATATAAAATACATTTAACATGTATAATAATCTCCAAATACTAAAATTATTCCAACAAAGGAAATGCATTGGAGAATGTTTTAATATTTGTTCCAATTATTTTAGTGATTTGTAATACTTAAAATTTCAAAAATTAAATGTTATTGTATTTACCTCCATTTCATCCTAGAATTCAAATAAAACATAATTTATCAACAATGAAACAAATAAAAAGGACGATAGAAAACAATTTCCAAAGATGTCTTACACTTCATTAGCTGTAAAAAAACACAGGAGGTGAAAAATATTTTACTAATAAACACAGTGAAGCCATTTAAAATAATATAAAGATATACCCACTCATCTGTACAGTGCAGATTGTGAGGGCCTCACACACCTAGAACCACTAAAGTGCCCTGACATTTCTTTGTTCTTCAAAGCTCTGCAGTAATCATCATTCATTTCTATTGCTTTGATGCTTAGATAGCAAACTCCCAAGAAATCCAGGGAGACATTAGCACATACAGCCGCAATTTCTAATAAGATGGCTATTTGCATACGAGATCAGCCACAATTTAAAATGTGTTGTGATAGATGAGGAAAGGGAATAACAGATTTACATTAGCATGTACAATACCAAGATTGTTTTCACAATTTAATTCCTTAGAGATTGTGTCTCATCACCTTCTTTCATAAAGAACATGGCATTCCCTGAGGAACTAACTTGTTCTCAGACCCAGCTAACCTAAAATATGGATTAATAAGATAGTATTTATTATTTATGAATTTTGCTGTAGGAATGATTTCAGATTAAATCATCAGAGAAGTTTTCAACATTTTGAAACTTGATAGCACATATTTATGGAAGAAGGAATGTCAATTTTATTTAATGGCTAAATGGTATATGAAAATAATTCACAGTTAACCTTTTAGCTAATTAAAATCTTACATTGTAACTTTTAAGAATGAAGACAACATTTTCGGGTTTGGTATGCTTTTGTAACCTGAATTTAACACAGCATTTGACACATGTATTTTTAAGTATTATATGTGACCTTTAAACCAAGGTAGTGTTATATTATATTCAATCACATTCCAACCAAGTTTTATTGTTCACTTATACCTTTTTTACGAAATCTAGATAGAAAAACTAAAGAAATAAGAAACCCAAGGCTTTCACATATGTCTCTACTTCCAGAAAAAGCTTTTAAATCCAGACTGTGACATTTAAACACATATCAAAACATAGGTTATTAAAAGATTCAACCAATGACCACAGAAAAATAATTACCTCAGTTTTAGAGACTAAAAGAAAGACCCTCACTAGTAAAAATTTTTAGCTAAACGTGAGGTTACAACTAAGCAGAAAAATACTTGGTATGCCAGGATCAAAAGTAGAGCCAATTGTGACGTACAAGCCTATTCTAGGTATTAGAAATGTGATGGTAAACAATGACATTTGTTCTTGATCTTACGGCACATCCTCTGTTTCACAGCGCTCAAAATTCAAAACTGTTTGTGTAATTAACACATCCAAATTATCCAAATAGTGATCTGCTTCCTAGACATAAAACATTTCAGTACCCAGAACCCCCGGCGATGTGCACTGGCCCTTTCCTCCCCACCCGTGCTCAGTGCACATGGCACCAATGATCCAATTCACATTTTCATAAGCTTATTAATATGCTACAATTTTCTTTAAATGTCCTTTCAATACATCCCCACTTGTGGAACTTTTATTTTAATAATATAAACCAGCGTCATTTCAAATAAGAATAACTCAGATCTTGCCTAAGAGGTGGTATACTTGGTTGTGATCTTAAAATTCTTCACATTTGAAAAAATGAAAAACAATAAGTAACATGAATGATCAATACTTTGGAATAGATGGTGTTCATTGACATAACATTAAAACAACATATCAAAAATTATTTATATTAGTTTATTAATATTGATAACATAAGTAAACATAATATCTTCCCCCATATTCATGCCAAATTCTCCCAAAAATAAAATCATTTTTATAAAAATCAGTTTTTGCATAAACTATACTTTAAATCATATCTAGATTACCTGTATTCCATAAAGCCATGTTAATGTCATATAAATAGCTGTTTGCTTTATTGCTAAAAAACACAGAAAACAAGCCTACATATGTTCAGTACAGACACAGTCTCTTCTTTTGAATATTTTCAATCTGCAGTTTATTGAATTTATTGATGTAGAAACCTTGTGTAAAGAATGTTTGGACTGCTTGTAGAGAGACAAGTCATCCATAAGACAGAATAAATTCTTATATAGAACTACAGACTGATGAGTTGGAAAGATAGCTTGGTAGCTATCTGGTGAGCACAAGGACTCAAGTTTGACCACTGGTACAACATATCATGCTGATCCAGAACCCCAAGTGCACTGTTCCAGCCCTTGAATTAGTCATGCAATCCCAGCCTGTAGTCCCAGCACTGGGGGCACTGAGACAGGAGGATCACTATGAGTCTAAACTGCATAGCGAGACTTCGTATCAAAAATAAATAAATAGATAGATAGATAGATAGATAGATAGATAGATAGATAGATAGATAAATAAATAAAATTGCAGAGTTAAAAGTTATTCAAGTTTTTCAATGCATGAGTGATCAATTTACCTTGCCTCTGCAAAATTAATTTCATTTATAGCTGTGAAAAATTATCTAAAATTTTAAATATGTGAAAAGATTTCTAAAATTTGATTAAAGCAAACAATAAAAAGTTCAGATAAAAAATAATAGAATAGCCGGGCGTGGTGGCTCACGCCTTTAATCCCAGCACTCGGGAGGCTGAGGCAGGAGGATCGGTGCGAGTTCGAGACCAGCCTGGGCTACAAAAGTGAGCTCAGGACCAGCCTCAACTGCATAGTGAGACCCTGTCTCAAAAAGACAAAAAAAAAAAAAAAATAGAATAGTAGTTATTCATGCAACCCTAGAAATCATGTCCTAGGAAAGAAAATTTTCTTACTGGGACTCAACCAAACTATAAAACTGAAATAGGACCAGCCAAATAGCTCAGCGGAGTAAAGCACCTGCAAGCAAGCTCAGGAGCCCCAAGGGTTTGATCCCTGGGCCTGCCATGCTGGCCTCATCCCTGGTCGTGCTGAGATGGCAACTAAGACTGGACATGGTGGTGTGCACTTGTAATCCCAGTGCTTGAGAGGCTATAAACAAATGACAGGCGGATCATTATGAGTCCAATCCAGTAGTGAGACCCTGAACACCCTGCATACCCTTCCCTAAAATACATAATAACAATAATAATAATAATAATAATAATAATAATAATAATAATAAAATAAATTAACAAACAGTACCCAAAGTACTATATTTCCTTTTGAAGATCAAAATGAGAAAGAAAGAACTATGAAGAATGTGACTACTATTGCATGCCATGCACAGTAAGAGACAAATCATAGCCCTAAACTAAGGAACTAAAAAATTAAAGATATTAAGGAAAAAGAGATTATATGTATAATCTTGAAGAGGCAAATGTTTCTTAGAATAGAAATAATGTAAACAATATCAGAAAAAAGTGAAGTGTGCTACATGAAAATCAATTTATTCATCCAAATATTACCAAAAATAAATGAATTAAAACAAAATATTCATAATACTTACATTTGACAAAAAAATTATATCCAGGACACAGAGAATTATTAACAATATAAAGAATGTAAATCAATTCTTGAAAAAGCATGAGCAGCTTGAATAGAAACTTCATAAAATACAAGTAATAAATAAGCACATAAAAGTGTTCTTAACACCATTAGTAACTGGCAAAATACGAAGTAAACTAGAAAGAAGAAAACATTACATACTCACCAGAGAGGTTCAAATTAAAAGACTGGATGATACACATTAGACAGAATGGGAATTGAATAGAACTTCTGGTTGCAGAATAAAACCATACGATAATTTTATAAAATTGTTTAACAGTTCCTTACCCAATTAACTACCACCAATTGCACTCCTAATCTAAGGGTGATGCCTAGATATGGCCACAAAACAGTTTTTCACAAAAATGCATGCAGTAACCTTATTTGTCAGAGGTAAAAGTTGGCCATAACCTGATATCAATCCTTGTATACACAGAAATGTTGTCTCCTGGGGGAAAAACAATTAAGAATGTGCATCAGTACAGATAAATCTCAAAGATACAATGCTAAGAGAAAGAAGCATGCTTCCTTTTGAACCAAGCCAAATGGGCATCTTCAGTTTTACCCATCCTTGGTATCAGAATGACGTCTGGTCTTTCCCTGGTACACAAACGTGAAGTCCTTATTGCATAAAAGCTAAAACAAGAGGTGAGAAAATGCAGCTGGGAAATACACTCACATCCATTACAAAATGAGTATCAGGAATGAGAGAAGGAAGATTTTTAATTTTTTTCCAGTGTATATATGGGTTAAGAGATTGAACCCAGGACCTTGCCCATGTTAGAAAGCCAGCAAGCTAAGAAAGCCCTGCACCACCGACTGCACCCTTGGTCCCTTCCTTTCATTTCATTTTGAAGGAGAGTATTGCTCAGTTGCCAATACTGGCCCTGGACTTGTGAGCCTTCTGCTCACTTTTCGCAGTGACTAGGGTTACAAGGAGCATCACCATGCCACACTATTATTCTTTGCTGATACCCTTACAACTTATGAATTAAAAAAAAAATTTGAATTGGTCTAAATAGTACCTAGAATAAGCAAGTATAAAACAAAAGACAGATGTTAATGGGAAAAATGGTAGAAACTTCCCAGTAAATAGAAGAGAGAGGGCAAAGCAAACATGACAGAATAATCATAGCAGAGCACTAATTTCCATTAAATATAAATATAAATATAAATATAAACATAAATATAAATATATGCAATACAAATTCTTTACATCCTTTCCATCGAGTGAATACAGGTACTTTAACACATTTGATTTTTTTCATCTTCCCCTCCTTCTGTTGGCTGATTCCAATAGATCTCTCTCAAATGAGAGAGATATATCTTCCCATTTGAGAGAGATCTATCTTCCCATTTCCTGTTTTCTATCATTCATTGTTCTCTGTATTATATTAGGGGGTTACATTACATCTTCCCACAAATGACTCAAGTTTATCCTTCTTTATGGCAGAGTAGTACTCCATTGTGTGTAAACACATGCACATATTACCATAATATAGTGTCTTTAACTCTTTCAGGAAATCACTAAGAATGGGAATAAGCTGGTTCAAATGGAATTTCAAGTTCACACTTTTCATTCTTTCTTTCTTTCTTTCTTTCTTTTTTGGCTTTTGTGGGGCCGGGGTTCAATCTCATGACTTTGCACTTGCCAGGCAGGCACTTGTGCCACAGAGCTATCACCTCAGTCCGGATTTCACAGTTTTCTGAGGAATCTCCACATTGATTTTCATAATGGTTGTGCTACTTTATATTTCCATCAACAATGTACAAGGGTTTCATTTTCCTTACAACCTCATTAGTGTTTATTATTACTTGACTTCTTGGTGATGGCAACTTTTGGCATACAACAAAAGCTAAGTGTTCCATTTATGTTGAACATTTTTTCATGGACTAATTGGTCATTTGGATTCCTTCTGAGAAGTCTGTTCATTTCACTGCCCTATTTTTTGAACAGGACTTTATTTTAGCGGGTGTAATTTTTTGAGTTACTTGTATATTTTAGATATTAGTCCTTTCCTGAGGACTAGTTTATAGAAATTTTTCCCTGCTCTAAATGTTGTCTTTTCATGCAGGTGTTGTTCTTTTGCTATGCAAAAGCTTTTAAATTTGGCAGGACAACAGTTTTTGATTCTTGCTACTATTGTTAGAATATCCTTGCCTACACCTATGATTTCAAGAGTCTTAGCTATTTTTTCTTCCAGCAGGTTAAGTATTTCTGTTTTGATATTTCATTTTTGATCCATTTTGATTTTAGCTTACTACATGATGCAGTACATGGATCTAAACTCAACCGTCTGCTTATGGCTAGTTGGCCTTTCCAGCACCATTTATTAAAGAGGCTACTTTTCCTCAAGTGTATGTTTTTGTTCCGTTTGTCAAATATCAAGATGTTTAATGTGCTTGGAGTTATTTCTGCATCTTCTACCTCTGCTCTGTTGAGCCTCACATTTTGTGCCAAGTACCATGCTGTTTTTTATTTTATCACTGTAGCTTGGTAATATAACTTGCAGTCTAAGCTTGTGATGCCTCCCACTTTGCTCTTGTTAACCAGAATTGTCTTTGATATTTTGAATCTCTCTTGAATGTGTATGAACTGTATGATTGTTGTCTGCTGTTCTACAAATATGCTGATGGTATTTTCATTTGGAATTCATTAAGTCTAGATGTCAATTTTGGAGGTATGGCCTTCTTTTTTCTTTTCTTTTTTTTTTTTTTTTTTTTTTACTATATTGGCTCTGCCTATCCAGGAGTAGGGACCATCGTTTAATTTCTGATATCTTATTGGATTTCATTTTGCAAACTGTTGTAATTTTCACTGCAGAGGTACTTCATGTCCACTGGTTAATTTCTAAATAGTTGATTTTTCTTAATACTATTGTAGCTGGTATTTTGTCCTGATTATTTCAGTGGGTTCATTATTCACGTACAGGAATGCCACTGACTTTTATGTGATTTTTATGTCCTGATAATTTATGTCTTTTCTTCTTGGGGACAAAAGGTACCACAGATCAAACTCAGGACCTTGTGCTTGCCAGGTAGGCCCTCATGCTACTGAGCTGTCTCCCCAGCCCTGTATTTGGTTATTAATTCCAAACACCTCTAGGTGGAAATTTCTGGGTCTTCTACATAGAAAATCATATCATCTGCAAATAATGATAATTTGACTTCTTTTTCTATATATACTCCTTTTGTTTCTTTTCCTTGCTAATATTTAAAATACTGTGGTGAACAGGGGTGATGACATCTATGTCTTGTTCCTGATTTTACAGTGAAAGATTTTAGTTTTCTCCATTTCATATGATGAGTATAGATTTGCTATAAATGGCTTTTATACTATGAAATTGGAGTAGATTATTTGATAACTATGAAAGGGAGGGTAGATAAATTTTTAAAGAGTTGAAAAGGACAGGAGAGGGACTGTGGGAAAGAGATTTATCTAGGTATGTAGGTAGGATTGTTTGGGCAACTATACTGTGCATTTCTGCTGGTTAATGGAAAGATGTAGTTAATCCTTTAATTTGCTTTGTCCCTTTTTTCAATTATTTGCACTTTTTCTTCTCTTAGTTTCTTATATATTTCTTTTTTCTTCTTCTTCCAATTTTACATGCATATATCTGGTAATTATATATTTCTTTCTTCCAATTTTACATGTGTACATCTGGTAATATGAATAAATAGTTGGAAGACAACACTATGTATTACAACATATACTGTGAAACTCATATTATTTTGTTAAGTGAAATTCTGTATCACTTGTTATTTTTTTCTGTTTTAATTCTAATTTGTACTCTCTTTAAAAAATAAAAAAATATTAAAATAAAAAAGGAAAATTTAGGGATTTGAGTGCCAGAGATTGGAACTGAGCCTGTGGGGAATATAAAGTCCAAGAGAAATAAGATTCATGGAAAATGCTAGGATCAAATGGATTTGATAATCATGGATCTATGGTTCCAGTGGGCTACATGAATTCAAACAGTATGCAGTATTTCTTTCTGAGTGCTTGCCTCCTAAGTAGTAGCCCAGATGGGATAATGTATGTAGTCAGTTTAGGCAGATGTTATATAGATTTTCCTGGGGGCGCATAGGAGAAGGGAAATAAGGCAAAAACATTCAAGATTGTATCAACAATGAATGAGTAGATGCACCTTGGTGTCTAAAGTTGCAAAGAATAAAAGATAACAGGGATTTAATCAGGAAGCTCAATCTTTAATGAGGTCATGCAAACACACTTAAAAATAAAAATTTAAAATATAATTGAAAATAAAGAATCAGAGATGCTATTATTATTATTACTGAAATGGAGTGGATTTTGGCACAAAGTGACAATGGATGATGTATGTATATGCTACCTATGTGAATTTGAAAGGAAAGAAATGTTAGCTGGGTTTGGGCTTGGATTCGTAGAAAGATTCTGAATTAAGAAGATGCAAATGCCAGTGAGATAGCTCAGCACTTAGGCAAGCACAGGACCTGAGGTTCAATCCCTAGTACCACATGCCATGCTGGGCCCAATCCCTGAGTTCAGTGAGCTAGTTATGGAGACAAGGTGTAGTAGCACTTGCCTGTAATCCCAGCACTGGGGAGGCTGAAAACAGGAGGATCACTGAGTCTCAGTTGCATAGTGAGACCACGTACCAAGTACACCATAAAAGAAGACTTAAATGGAACCAGTAAGAGGAGAATTAGCGGGAATTAGAGTCAAGTGGAAGAAAGCACAAAGAAGTTGGATTTGTTTGTTTGTTTGGCTTAGCTTGATTATAATATATACAGAAAAATAAATGACCTGGAAGTAGCAACAGAAGAATAAGATTGTAACTAATTTCTTATGTCATAGCTATGTATAAAAAGGAGAGGGAAAATAGCCTCTAAGAAGTCTTCAAGGAAATGAATCAGATTTGATTTCAAATAATAGCAAGAACAATCAGTGAAGTTCTTGAGGATCAATGAAGTTCAAAAAAGTAATTAAAAATATAGGATTGGAAGATAACAGTAGAAGATTGATCCTTGGAAAATCTAAGCAGAACAAGGTACACAGATGCTCATAGAAAGACATATAGCCAAATGGGTCATTTTGGAAAGTGTGTAAAAAAAAAAACACAATGTTTAATGCCTTGATAGCTTTATATCAGAACTGCCTCAAATGCTCAGGCCTCTCGGAAGTGAACTATGGGCTAGGTCAAATGGAGGACAACTCTAGTCAAACTGGAAAGAGTCACCTATCCAGAATCATAGAAAAGCCTCAGATCACATATCTGCTTAGGTATGTGGACTCGCAAGGCAAATGGAAGCCCTAGGTGAGCGTTTGTCAACATGTGGACACCTGTCCCTAGCATCACAGTTGTATGGCGTAGTTATCAAAACACAGATTCCTAGGTCCTGTCACAGTTGTACGGAACCAGACTCTGTAGCTGGGGCTCACAGATAATCAATTTTGTTTTATTTTTCCACTTTCCATGAGATAAAACTATTACAGTTTGAGAAATATTGCTTTTATTTTTAAGCTCATATGTAACTCTTCATGCTAGCATTTAAATAACTGTTGGAAGGAGGTGTAAAGCTAGAGCAAAGGCTATGAGATCCTTCAGCCTACTCAGGGGATAGTGAGGCCTGGTTGGGCAAGCAAAACTAAATTCTAGAAGCTTTTAATGGCCATCTGGCTTTTAACATCTTTTTTTTTTCCAAATTTTCTTTTAATGCAACAGAAAAGCCCTAAAAGGGATTTGTGCAGTAGGATTCAAGTAAGATTAGAAAAATGGAAAAGTTTGAAAACAGTCAATACACTAGGAAAAAGGAAAAACCTGGCTAACTTCTAAAAATAATTCACTGAGCAGTAATCCAGCAATCCAAAAAGTAAAACTGATATGATATTTGTCGTTTGACTATAAAATTTGGGAAACAACCTACCTGAAGGGATATGATAGGGGAAAAATTAAAGATAATAATGCTTTTCCACTTAAAGCATTCACTACAATACAAAATTCAAAGCCTCTCTTCAGAAGCAGTCAGTAAGGTTCGGAGAAGGGACCAGCAGGGAGCATTTTCAATAAGCAATAACTACCTGCCGGAGTTTTCACAATCAGGTAGTTGTAGGCCACACTTGGAAAAATACTGGGTTTTGACAACATAGTTAACAGAAGCAAGATATACAGAAGAAGGAGGTATGGGGTGGGTGGTAAGGGTGGGGAAGTGTTAGAAATCTACACAATAAAATCCCTGTAACTGCCAAAAGAAAACAATACACTTGTTTCTGGAAACCTAATAGAATTAATTGGTCCAAACATAATTATATTACAAACTCACTCAGCCCCCACCAAATAATACCCACAAATATTTTACTTACTTTTATTTTAATGCCACTTTAATGCACAGATTGTTGTGGCATCTGGACACATGACATACTTGAAAACAACACATTAAATTTATACTGCCCAGAATAGACAAAAAGCTGCCTTGTGCGTACCATAAACAACATTCTGCATTGGGGGAGGGGTGCTGCATTAGCTGGGTCCTCTGGAATTATTTTTTATAATTCTGAACTGTGAATAAATGTAAAAGAGAGACTTCAGATCTGGAAGGCTATATAAGGGAGAGATTTTTAATCTTAATTCCCAAATAGGAAAATTATTATTACAGTTCACCAAGATTTTACTTCAGCAAAAAACAACATGCTCTCAAGTAATTCCATATATTATATCTCTGAAGGGAGGTAAATTAGTTAGCATAGAGTTGGTCAGTGATGCTTACTATAAACTTGTAGTTATCAAATTAAAAAGTAATTAAGCATGTAATTACACTATCCTTTTAATACAAGTTATTTTTATGTAAACTATTCTTACAAAAATGTTTTAAAGGTTATAATAATATGGTACCAAATACATCAAACTTTTTGTTATTATGAACTGATTCTATGAAAACATGCTACAAGAGCTTAGCAAGTCAAGAGAAATGAGCAAAAGCAAGAGTATGTGTAGCTTCAACATTTCCAAGGTTGAGAAAGGACAGCTTCATATCCACTTGAATTGTTAACTGATGCATCTTCAGACCATTTCTTTTCATGAGACAAGTGGGGTTACAGGCAAAAAGTCACAAATCTGGAATTTTCAATGTGTATAATCACTTCTATGTTATTTTAAGAGTTATAGGAAAGCTGCCTATCGTTGATTCCATTACTATATAAATAATGAAATCCTTGCTTTCTCCATCTAGCATCAAGAACGATAACCTAATGCATGAAGAAAAGCAGCAAGCGCAAACAGAAACAGCTCAGACAGCATCTATTTTTATTTTTATAATTCCTGAAAAAATATTCATTTTTTCATGATTCTTTTATATGAACTCTCTTTTCTTGACTTCTAGAAGAACATTACTATATTATTATAACTAAAAGCTTTTGATAAACTTCTCCAAAACAAAGATTTATTCACCAAAAATACTTTTTTCTCCATTCAGCACAAATGTTAAAGGAATACTCTGAATATATCAAATTTACTATTTATAACGACTTTGACTAATTAAAACAAAGATAACATTTTTATTTTTCTTAATATACATGCATCTACCTTGAAATAAACATGTACAGTTCCCAAACATGGTAGTTTCATGATAAACTATCACAGTTGGGAATTCTACATAAAAGCTTCTCTGAGTCTCTGAGAGTAGCCTAGCAGTCATTAAGAGAGGGCTTGAAAATGTCGTATATTAATGCTATTTCTCCAATTTTTGAAAGTTCATATATTATCATCTCAAAAATAAAGGATCCTTCGTTTTGTATAAAATACAGAAGTCTAAGGGGCTGGGGAGATAGCTCCATGGCACAAATGCCTGCCTGGCAAGTGTGAGGTTGTGAGCTTGAACCCCGGTCCCGCAAAAAAAAAAAAAGAAGTCTAGATTACTGGAAAGCTGACTTACAAGTATTGTGAAAGCATGGGGCATGCATTTAATTAATGAATAAAAGATAACAAGACCTGGCTAAGACACATGCTCATGTATGAGTTCCGAATGTGTTAGTAAAACCTGTAGTAAGCTGACCATACAATTTACCATCAAACTAGGACACTTTTGTGAGTGAAAAGAGGGTCCCATCATACCAAGGTATGTGCAAAACAGGATCATCCTAAGACAACCCTTGTCTCAACTACCAAGTACAGACGGACAATTCACAATAGACTATAGCTTCAATAGCTTTATTATCCATAAGGCATTTCAATGTAAGAGTGGTAAACCTTTTTTTAAGTATACTTAAGTTTCAGGAAATAGTTTACTATTCTACACTATATAATCAGCTATAAGAACACAACAATGACAGGTTGCTCTATGAAGTGAACTATCCTTGGACATAAAATCACTCTAGGCATATGGCACTGCTAAGTACTCAGAATTTTAAAACTTTAATCCGTGGGTTTTGAGGACTATACTCTCCTGACTCTTTTCCTTTGTATCCACTTTCTTAGCCTCTGTAACAGCCATGTTTTGTGTCTGCCTATAAAACTCTGATATGTGATGTTCCCTGTAGCTCTTCTGCTCCATATATTCTACTCTTCTTGGGTGGTTCATTCTTTCAAATACATACCAAACACCTCTCTTCCCAGCATGGATTCTTTATTCATACATGCAACAGCATTCTCATCAAGCATAACCAAGATAAAGTTCTCATTTCTCCTTTAGCTAGCTTATTTTTCCTACATGTCCCTCATCTTTTGTTCATTTGTTTGTTTAACTAAACTTGCAGAAATAACACGAACTTATCACAGGAATAACACAAAATAGTATGCTTTTCACTGTGAGTTGTCCTAAACATACTAGGGAAGTACACTGGACCAGAAGGCAGAAAGTCTTAGTTTACCTTTTCACAAAAGACTGATGACCTTGAAAGAGTCACACAGTTTCTTTTGTTAAACAAACCTCAATTCCTTTCCAATTTTAAGACCCTAGTATATATAAGCATATGTGTTAGGCTAAGAATAATAATCCTCATGCCTAAAAACCCATTTTGCACGTTAGAATAGGAATAGTAATATATAATTTTAAGCATACATTTCTTAAACTAATGAAATATATGTTCACTAAAATAGCTTAATCTAAATATACAAGAGGAATCAAATAGCTCAAGGCAACCATGAGAATGCCCTTTATGGCTATTTTGTTTCTAGTAAGTTTGTAATTCTGAATAACTTATTTTAAAATAGCTTTTTTACCAAGTAGATGTCAAAAGTGCTATAGAAAAAACCTACAGTACATTCAACTGTATAGAAGGTACATTAAATTCATTCATTATATTGAATTCCTGGGGGATTATATCATTACCACTTCGCTAATATGAGAATTTTTCAAAACAGTAGTTTTCAGACTGTGACATTAAAATGTGCATTTGCAAATTATGATGCAGTTTACACATTTGTAAAACCACCAAGTTATGCTATCAGAGAAATACAATAAAGAGTAATGAGTTTACAAAACTGAGAGAACAATGTGAAAAAAAATTGATGGAAGAAAGTTGGGGTTGTAGTTAGTATAAGTGTACTACTGAAAATAGGTGTAATAATAAATTATAAAAAGTATAATTACTGGGAAGTTCCAGTGGCACAATTGGTTAACACGTGTTACTTATATATAAAGTGCAATTACTGGGGCCGGTGAGATAGCTCAGCAGTCTGAAGCATTGCTTAGGAAAGCTTAGGCAACCACAGGGAACATACTTCGATCCCCAGCACCACATGCTGCGGTAGCCCCACCCCCACCCCCAGGGCATGCTGAGCTGGTCGTTACATACGTACATACATACATACATACATACAGTTTTTAAAAAGAATAATTTCTATTAAAATGGATAGACAATGAAAAGGACTTCTTAGATATGATCTAAAATACAAATGAACAAACGAGAAATCTTACCTTGCACCATGCTTTCAGTCTTTTGTCTCTTCCTCCCAATACCCTATTCTATAAAGTGCGGAACACCTTTCACAAAGGCATTCATTTAAAAAGCTGTTAAGCTCCTCCTGGGTAGGAGCATTTCACCATTTGAAAATCATTCCGTTCCACAATAAAAGAAATAAATGAAAGAAAGATGACAAATAAAAATATGGAAAATATAGCTTTGAAATAAATTGTCCAAGAATAACAAGACCCTAATTTCCATCAATGTTGTAGACTATTGGGACTAAAAGACTTGAACAATAAAATGTCTAAAAATTAAAGGTAAATGAAACAATCAGGCTTTTGGTTACATGAGTGTTCATTTTGTGGAAATCCACACTATTATGTTGTATGTATGTCACTACTTCTATATCAATAAAAAGTTGAGAAAAAAGAAAGTGAAGTGATACCTAGAGTATACTTAAATTAAAAAAGACAAGCTTGAATAATGAACTAAAAAAAAGAAAACATTGGAAATGAAGCAATGAAGTCCTTCAAATCCCAAGGATTGAGTCAATGAACAAAAAATGGTAAATAATACAATAGGAGAAAGAATATCAATGTACATTCTACAGAGATAGGCATTGTATAACTTACAGGTCTATTTCTATCGACTATTTTTTATCCTAGGTAAGGAAACAGATGTTTCTGCTCTATAATGTCTAGTACTTTCATGTGATAATGGACATTGTACTTACTATATTGTGAAATATTTAGATTTTTTTTATTCATTTGAAATAGTTTAGGTTTTCACTTTGTAAAAGAGGAAAAAGGCTAAATTTGACCCACTTTACCTTACATTGTTGGAGACTGAGTCTCACTCAACAGTCACTTCTGGGACAGACCAATCTACTTTCCAAAGCATTATTCAAACGGCAGTTTCAGATAATGGCATTGATGGGCATGTGTCGTTCCAACTCATCAAGGCCATCATCTTTCTTTACTCTGCATGAGTTCACAACATTTCTCACTATAAAAATCCTTCTCTGCCATTTCCTGACATAAGAGTTTCACCCTCCACCTCCAAGACCTAGGAGAGAATTGCATATTGTTGCGATATGTGGCTTTCAAAGTTCCCTCTAGAAGTCTGACCTATAATATCCAACTCTCAGTTTACTCCAACCCCATTCTCCATTGCCTACATCCTGTAAGGTTGATGGATCTGTTTGAGTTTCTCCTCTTTATACCACAGTCAGAAAATTAACTCTGGGAAGACAGCTAAGAGACTGCATGGCACACACACTTTGTTTGTTTGTTTGTTTGTTTGTTTTTCCCCTTATTTTAGGTTTCAGGTACCACAATTCTATACTATGTGCATCTGCACACATATATTCACACATATAGCTAACACAGTCTATATAACCTATTATGGGCAGCTATTTACAGGGAACAAAGTCTAGATGCTGTTACTCCATCATGGCTAGAAAAAGAAGTCTTTAATTGTATTTGTAATTTAGTTGCTTAATCTTGAGAGTGAAACAGAGATGCCCGTAATATTATCATCTCTCTCTCTCTCTCTCTCTCTCTCTCAATAATAACATATCTCATCATTAAAGAAATGATATGCTTATTCATGTACAGTTGACTGTGGCTGGCTGGCTCTGTGTAGCTTGTCTGGAGAGGGTTCCTGTGGTTAAACCAGAGCCTGCATTTTCTCCTGCAGCTGTGGCCAGCTTGGTAACCTACTTGTATTTGTTTTTCTCCTGATCTACTATCTAGTCTTTCTTCCATGTCTTTCTCCCTTTTCTTCTGCAATCACTGTGTCTCATCTTAAACTGTGCCTCACTTTTGTCTGGATACTCTGCGCTTAGCCAATCAAGTATTTGCATTCTGTCCCAACAATTTTTAACTATATCAGTTATTTGTGATTAACTAAAATACTCTATGCTTTCTTTAAACAGTTTTAAAGGTTCAAGGAAGAATCAGTATAACTCCCTCCTAAGAATTTCATAAGCATGTTACTAAGAATAAAACCTCAACATGTGCATCACAAATGCCAATCCTATTCTAAACTGAGATAAAAGGGTCTAATCTCAGATAAAGAAATTATGAGATCAGCCTAGCTGAAGAGAGAAGAAAGTCAAATGTTGATATAAAGCTGTCATGTAAGTAAAGTAAGAAAAGTATGAGATAAACCTCAAAAATAGCCAACTGATCCTGGAATACTTACTCAATTAAAAATGTTCCCTAACTCAGACTGACAGGTACTGACTATATTGAATGTGGTAAGCAGAATTCCAAGATGATGCTCAACAACTCTGACTCTTATATAACTGCTTCCTTACCTTGAAATGCATGGCTAGGATGAGATTCTGTGGATATGTTAGATTGAATGCCAAGAGGGTTTTGCAGATAGACTCAAAGAGCCATATCAAATAACTCCATGGAGAGATATCCAAGTGAGAACAACTCAGTTAAATTCATACTTTAATTTTTGGCTTAGAGCTCAAAGTCAAGAGAGTCAAAAAGACTTCTAAGTGAGGAGGATTTGGCCTATACAAGAAATTCTCCAATGCTGAACTGAGCCAGTTTTGATCAAATCCACTTTCAAAAAAATCCAACATTTTACCTCACTACTAGCCTCTATAAAAGGATACTTCAAAAATATTCTGGTTATCATCAGTTTGTTATAAGTCGCAATAAACTAACAGAATGACAATTACTAATATTCACAATGAACAGCTTACCAGCATGAAAATTTATGTTTCCTGAGCTAAAATCTAATAACTTAAATGTACTTAACTCTACTTTATTTCACTTTCATGTATACATTAAAACCTCCATACTTGCATGAATGAACACTACACCTCTCTCTTTAGCCATATCATGTAATATAAGCATGTATTTTTTTCTCTTCTAGCTCTTACTATTTGAAGGAACAAATGGATTTTTCATATATACAAGATAGGGGCTGAAATAACATCTTGTTATCTCTTTTACTTAGATATACAAGATATTGGCTGAAATTATAACTTCTCTCATCTTTTTTTTTTCATTTTAAAAGAATTTGAGAGTTACATACTTTGAACACCATAGCTAAGTAAAAATAAAATGAAATGATATTGTAGAGATATAATATTTTGAAAACATATCAAGTATAACTCAATAGTATTACATGAAGGATAATTTGAAATGATGTCATTATTTTGTGAAAATTAATTTCACAATTTAATGTTTGCCTTTTATTAGTGGTGATTTTGTTATCAGATTTTTAAAAAATGTATTTAGTACAAGGTCTACAGGGTCTCACTACACAGATTGGACTCGTAGTGACCCTCATGTTTTCAGCCTCTGTCAGACTGCAGGCATGCGTCACTATGCCCAGTCTCAATTCCTATCTCAGTACACCTCAGAGGTGGAGTCAGCAAGGCATGCCGGGGATCAAACCCTGGCTGCTGTGTCTGCCTAAGCAGGCACTTTAGTCTCCTGATCTATCTGGCCGGCTTCTTTATGAGAAGTTTTTAATGTTGATATACTTCTAAATGTGATTACTATCTCCTTAAAAAGTCTGACTTCAAAATTGTAAAGAAAAAAAAAAAAAAAACAGAACTGTAAAGGAAAAATAAGTCTGAATTAATATGAAAAACTTGTCTTATTTCCCCAAGCACACTATTTTGTTTGTTTTTGCTTTGCTTTGCCTTTTTTTTTTTAGACAGGATCTCACTATGTGGTTCCAGGTGGCCTTGAACTCACTTATGTAGCCCCAGGTTGGCCTCACACTCACAGCAGTCCTCCTGCCTCAGCCTCCCAATTTCTGGGATTATCAATGTCCACCACCATACCTGCCTCTGCAAGCACACTGTAATCTCTGAATTACTCAATAAATTTATTTACAATATGTTGCTTATAAAACACTTCTATGGATTATTATATATTTATTTGCAGATACATGTGCTTACAAGATTATACTAATAGGCAGGTATGAATATTCATTCTTTAGTGTCAGTACGTCCCCAAGGAGATGTTCCCATTCATGTATTTCTTAAAGCAGTGATGCCAAATCTTTTAGACCATTCAATAATAACAAATAGCCTGCTGTGGTACACAGGCCACAGGTTTGTCACTGAGTTAAGGTATACAATGCAATTAATTCTCAAACTAATTATCAAAAAAACTAAAATATACCTAGAGGGAAAACACAGAAATAAAGAATAGAAAATAAAACAGCAAAACAGTATCTTAAAGAAATTAAAAACTATAGGACAAAAAAGAGGTAATTTTCTAGTGAAAAGGGTACTCTAACTAGGAAGAAAAACGCCTAAAATACAAAGATGGAAAATTAGGAAATGGTTCGTTTAGCAACATAAGCTAACTCTTAACAAAAATCTACTACATTTCCTAGAATACTTTGATAATATATAGAAAATGAAGAGGAAATTATTCCTCAAGTGTGATATATCGAGGAAATAGATCAGTGAAACAAAAAAGTAATATCATCACAGCATACAAACAGAAAATTCACATATAGATGGAAAGAAATCACAGTTTACATTGCATTCATGTTTAAAATCAAACATCACTTTTTCACATTTTGAAGATTTCCCCCCTAAATATGGAAAGAAAAATAAGCCAGAGCTTTAATATAATATTTTTTTTCCAACCTGGAACAGCTGCAAAAAACAAATCTTGCTGGAGATAAGCTTGGTTATAAATATCAACATTCCCTTTAAATAAGGGAGTCCAGTTCTCATACCATCTGCCTCTTTCTAAAAGGGAAAAATATGAAAATCATAAACCAGGACATCCCTTTAAAATAAAGCATTAAAAATGAATGTAGCAAAATGTCTATGAATTATTCTAAGCCCTTGTCTTTAAATTTGCCCTGGTTAGTTCAGATGAAAAGTGAGAGACTGTATGAAAGTAAGTAACTCAGGCCAGGGAGATAGCTCAGTAGAATAAGTGCTTGGCTGGCAAATGCAGGTTCATGAGTTCAATCCCCGGTACGGGGTGGGGGGAGGGGGGAGAAAGAAAAAGGACAGTGAACAACTCTTATTTATTTCATGAATAAACTCCCTTGAGAAATTAATAAGATAAAAATGTTGTTTCCTAACTTCTTCACATAATTGGCCATTATCATGATCTGATTCCACATATTTTTCCTCAATGTGCCATGCCACCTCCATTTTAAAATTACACATCTCACTTTTGTCAGCTTTACTTTTTCCAGAACTCTTTTAGATCCAGTCCCAATACTTCCTGGTTATCTCTCCCCATACAAAAATAAGTAAATATATAAAGAAGAAGAAAAAATTATCAAAAGAACTGAACTTTTAATAGAGATTCTATCCTCTGCAATAATCCTGCTGATAATTTTCTCAGTACGGTACATTTTTTACGCTCAAGTTTGAATTTTATCTTAAAATCTTTCTTCCATATTTAATTATTTTTCATTTTTTGTTAATCACCTTGTGACTGAACATTTTAATTTTAACTGTACCACACCACCACTATCCATAAAGCATATTCATTATTTACCTCTTTAAAGCTCTCATTAGAAAGAATTAATTCAGGAAGGTCTATCAAACAGAGGGTTCAGAATGATATATTAGCTATGCCTGCAGAAAGGAGTATCAGTGCAGTACTACTGACACTGCGAGAAGGGAAGTAGAAGAAACATAAGACAGAGAAAAACAGCATCGTACATTTTAACAATATATGTAGATGTTTAGTTAGTTCCCAGAATTACATTGACAGAATTCTGAATAGCTCCTGAAACAAAGGCACTCAGGGAGTCCTGATGTAACTCATTGTTAATTCGATATTCATTCTCTCATTTTTCACACACTCCTAAAGGCACACCCATACACTGTAAGCAACAACTACAAAAATCAAAATTGAATCTTTAATTGTGAGCTTCTGTAGTTATTCTAAGGTGCCAAGACTGTACTTCAATATATCCTACATTGAAAGGACATATCATAAGACCTTTATTCAAATTCTCTTTCATTCTATCTTAGTCATGAAACCCATGTCTGTAATTATAGAAAACAAAGTTCCTTTACAAATGGTAAATGACATTTAATTGCTTCTTTGGAATGCTGCATCTTCAGCATATAACGAGGGAGGAGAAGGAAAGTGTTCTCTACAATAATGGTCAACATTATTTAATTTCAAATTAATTATTAAAAGTAACATTTACAGCACTTAATATTTTATACTTTTCATGATTCAATGTAGACACTAGAAAATAATAGGAAGAAGTAGATTATCAGTGTAACAGCACAAGTCACCCTGCACTTTACCTTAGACCTACTAAGTATAGCTTTAAAATTATTAAAATGATTGTTCTATATTAAATATAGACTAATGCTTATTTTCTAACTTCCCCTACCAAAATATAATACCAAGAGAACAGAGATTTTTCTTTTGTATAATGCAGAATTTTAGACAATAAGGGTAATGTCTGGTACAAGGTAGTTACTGCACGTTTTTGCTAAATAGTCTTGAAAAGATGATTATAGAAACTTAAAACATCCTACTTTATATTCAATTACTATAAACATTATTTAGAATGCATTAAATCTTAGAATATTACTATGAGTGATCTATCCATAATAAGAATATGAGCTTGGGGCTGGCGAGATAGCTCAGCAGTCTATAGCACCTGCTTATGCAAGCTCAGGCACGTGCAGGTCACTGTAGTGAAATCCTGTGCACCACATGTCACACGATGAACTTCAATAGGAGCAATTAACTCACCCCTATTTTAGATTGTATCTGGTTCTGTCAAGTTTTAGTTGGCTCACCACAGTAAGCAAATTTTCCATTTTAAAAATAGGTACTGTGAGCTGGGCATGGTGGCTCACTCCTGTAATCCCAGCACTCGGGAGGCTGAGGCAGGAGGATTGGTGTGAGTTCGAGACCAGCTTGGGCTACAAAAGTGAGCTCAAGGCCAGCCTCAACTGCATAGTGAGACCCTGTCTCAAAAACACACACACACACAAAAAAAAAAATGGGTACTGTGTGAATATTTATTCTTATTGCTGTATTCTTGTGCATGAATAAAATACATAAATCATATAAAGTAGATCAAAGAATGCTTCTGACATAGGAAAACCTCACTGAATGTTACTAACATCTCTACATCATAGACCAAAGAATAACAAAAAAAGCCTTATCTTAACCTGATGTTTGTTAAAACTCAATGGGTTCCATTATATATAACATTGTTAGACATCACAATGGTCTCAGAGTATAGTAAACCAGTAAAAATTTAATTATATGTAAGCACATAGTTTTGACTGTTACAGGATGTCCTAGCTATCTCTTATTATCATACAAGAAGCTTCAGCAAAAGTATTTTTGGATAACTTTCAAGATGCCAAATTATGTACAGAGTCTCATTGCTTGCCTATAAACACTGGAAGTTAGGACAGATAATATGATTTCCAAGGAGCAAATAGCTCAGCAGATTAAAGTGCCTGCAAGCAGGCAGGGGCCAAGGGTTCAATTCCTGGTCCTACAGTGCCGACCCTGCCCCTGCTCAGGGGTATGCTGAGACAGCAATTGAGACTGGGCATGGTGGTGCATGCCTATAATCCCAGCTCTTGGGAGGCTGTAAACAGGCAGATCACTATGAGTCTGATCTAGTAGTGAAACCCTGAACACCCTGTAGACCCTTTTCTAAAATAAAAGAAATGAAGAATATGACTTCTAGCTTTACAGTATATACACACAACAGACACTCAAATACATCTCTCTTTAAACATCAAGTGCTTCTGAACAAAAAAGGATTATTTGGTAGAGTAGTCTTCATTTTTAAAGAGGCCTGTTTGACTCCTTAATCTCTAGATTAATCTCTAGGATGGCCTCAAATTAGCTGCTTAAAAAAAAAGATTCTCAGGTAAACATTTTTTCAATTTATTATTTCCTCTTCTTGGCAATTTTTCATCATTTATAAGTCATATTTTCTCCAACATATTCACAGTCACATTGTGAGGTTGTTATAGTTTGTGCACAGGTGTCCCCCCACAACCTCATGCAGTCATGGACAGCTTCTGGAATTTGTAATTGATTATTTTGGAAAGGGGTGCTGCACCCAGCAATGAGAGAAGAGTAACCAAGACAGAGGTTAACATAATTTCTTCAGCTGGACCAGTAGTGCATCTTTAGATAAAGTTGTTCTGCCACAGAAGCCTCAAACCTTTAATCTGCAATGAAAAACATGGTGTCCCGATGTGTACAACAATCTTGGGCCTAACACATAAAGGGAAATAAGAGGCACAACTTTAAAATACTCTGTAAATTATAGTATATTCTTTAAAATGTTTTCTATGAACTTTAAGAAAAGCATTGTACATATTCTACTAACTTCTATTTTCTTTTTTCTTTTTTTTTAATTGTCGGACCGGGGTTCAAACTCACGACCTTGCACTTGTCCAGCAGGCACTTGTGCCTTGGAGCTATCTCCCCAGCCCCTCTATTTTCTTTTTTAGAATCAAATTTTATTATAGCATCATCATTGACTTCTTGTTTTCATTTTGGCATGCCAAGAGTTTGGAAACCATCTATTCTTAATGTAAGTCAAAAGTTGAACAGATTGAAAATAACCTTTTGTGGACCTATGAGACAGGTTAGAACATATAGGGCAAACATGTGTCCCCCAAGTGGAATGTCACAGACACCAAAGAGAAGAATCCTGAGCAGAAACACCGAGGGGGCCAGTACAGGGGAGGAAAACTTAAAGTGCAACTGACAGACATTGGAGACTCAGTGCAATACAAAAACAAAACACAAACAAAAAAACTCTACTTCACCCAGTCAGGTGAAGGGCCCGCCTTTCTATGAGTTTTATCTCAAGGCAATTGTCTCAGTTCAAAAATGTTAGAGAAAGCCCACATATGCTTCCTCCAGAGCCAGAGGAGAGATGCCATTTTGAAAGAATCCAGAGCACTATGTTCTTAACAAGGTCTGCCCTCAGGAGAAACTACTTATCAAGAGCCTAACTGGCCTGAGGACTGAGAAATGCCTAGTCCCAGTCAGTCCTAGGCTTCTGAATTGAAGAAACGAAATACCCAATGTCAAACCACAAGGAAAAAAAAAAGAAAACCTGAAAAACATTAGCTTACAATCCAGATACAAGTTCACAAAAGGCTGAAATAGAACATTTCCATTGCCCCTAATCATCCATTACAGTCTTCATTTATCTGTAGTTTCACTTTTTTACATCAACCACCTAAAATACTGAGTGAAAAATTCTTCAAATAACAAACTCACATGTTTTAAACCACTAATTGTTGTGTACAGTGTGACAGGTCACACCATACCATTCCTTCCTGCCTGTGACATAAATTGTCCCTCTATCCAATGTATCTACACTGCTTATAGCACCATTTTATTAGGCCCTCCTAATGTTATGGGATGGGTTTGAGGGTAACAATACTAACAATAGTAAAATGAGTTATGATACTAATTTAGTAAGGCAGGTGAGTTCACAGGGGAGATGAAGAGGATGAGGATAAAACTAGAGAGGAAGGGATTTTTTTTTTTCAGTTTGATTTCAGTAGTTTATTTCAGAGACAAAGCAGTACAAGAGGCTGGCCATGCTTCCCTGCTTCCCCTACTCAGGGTCAGACATGGATCAGGGTAAGCTCAGCACTTCCCAGGGACCTTGCTTTCCAAGGAAGCTGAGCTGAGGTAGGGAAATTGAATATGGGGACAATCTCATACACACAAGTGAAGCTTTGTCAGGAGGCAGAGTACTCCTTACCCTGAGATAGGTAAAGTTCTGAGGTAGACTGTTCTCTCTGAGGACAGGTGTGTAAAATCCTATATATTGGTGAGAGAGTGAATTACAGCAAGCTGCAAAGTGAGTGACTCTTACCTAAAGACTTAGGTTTTGTTCTGCTTTTTTCTTTTTTGTAATTTTAGTAAGGGTCTACAGAGTCTCACGACGTGGATCACACTCATAGTGATTCTCCTGTTTTCAACATCCTAAGTGCAAGATTACAGGCACATGCCACCATGCCCAGACTCAATTGCCCTCTCAGCACTCCCCGGGTGCAGGGCCAGCATGGCTGAAGATCAACTCCCACTGCTATGTCTAAGCACGTGCTTTAATCCGCTGAGCTATGTGGCCAACCCTTCTGATGACTTATGCTTTCATGGTGATTTGGAAATAGGCTGGTATGCCCAGATGTAATGAAAATAGGCGTGCTATCTGAGAAAGAGGAGGAAGCTCAATGGCTCAGGAATCTGGGAGTTACATAGGACTTCTGGGCAAGGTTAGGCTTGGAAAAAAATAAAACTGGTAATACATTTCACTGCCAAATTGCTTTGTGCAACTCCGTGTGTTTACTTTACATTGTCTGAAATTTGGCAGTGATTTGAATATATACATTTTTAAAAGTTTTTGTATATGTTGTTTCTTATAGAAGATTCAAGAGATATAACCCAGTTCTAGGATATGAATCTTGGATAATATAACAAAATACTAATCATTTCATAATATAAGAAGTTTTTCTAAATCTGGTTAGTTTCCAGTACTTTTACTTTATTTTCATAATCTTTTAAATTTAATTTTAGAGTTCTACCACATTCAGAAAAAAAATGAAGAATATGGCCTAGAAATTCTCCATATACCTACTGCCCCAACATCTGCATAGCTTTGCCCTATCAACATCCCCCAGCAGAGCAGCACAGTTGTTACAGTTCAGGAACCTTCCTGCACCCTGCTCCATTCAAAACCCATAGCTTACTTTAGGGCTCCCTGTTACTGTCACATCTTCAATGGATTTGGAAAAATGTCTAGTGATGTGTACCAGCCAACATAGTGTCACACAAAAATGTCTAGTGATGTGTACCAGCCAACATAGTGTCACACAATAAACATCACCACTCCATGTTCTGCATGTTTACCTTTCCTCTGTCTCCCAACCTCTCACCATCTTCATGGTTTTTGTTCCTTCAGAATACTCTATAGTTGGAATTACATAATGTATAACCTTTTCATGATGGTTTGTTTCAGCTAGTAATACGTATTTGAGTTTCTTCCATTTTTTTAGTGGAAGACTATATTCCATTACCCGGAGATGTCAAAGTTTGCATGTTCATTTACCTATTGAAGGATATCTTGATTTCTTCCATATTTGGGTAATTATGAGATAGACAGACAGATAGATAGATAGATGATAGACAGAATTAACAAATATTATCAATGTATCAAAGCATAATAATATGCCACGTATTAATAAAGATTTAGTATCTCATGTAGACATAAATCTTACACTACTATAGACAATAGTATAAAGTGATTTCAAAAATAAATTACATCAAGCCTTACAGCTCTATGACTCTTCAGTTATTTGGACTTTTCCAAATACCGCAAATTAAATACAAGTAAAGTATTTCCTCATTGTACTATTGTTGACCATAGAAATAATCCAAAATGAAAACAAAATGAAAGAAAGCAAACCACAAATCAAACACCTTTTACTCAATGTTAAATCAAATAAACACACCTTGAATTGTGTTCCTGAGCTGCCAAGTCTAACCTTCTGGAACTATCAAATGTAGGATGTTTCCAAAATTGAGTGAGGTCTTTACCGAAGAAGCTGTGCTTGTGTTCCTGGCATCTTCAATTCCAGATACCAAAAAGAATAATCCAGGTTGTTTTTTCTACTGGAATTTAAAATAAGGTATTTAAAAATATTAAATGGATGATCTGAAGTTCCCTAATTATCTATAAAATAGAATTATAGTAAAGACATTTCTAAAAGCTCCTGGATTTGTTAACTTTATTATGAATTTAACCCAAACAAGTTTTCAAACTTTGAAAATACTCGGCAAAGCTCAGTGATAGCTTACCTAAAATTAATAAGGCCTTAGGTTTGATCTATAGCACATGTACATGTAATATATATTTATATAATTGTATGTAATATTATCTATGATATAGTATATATAATATTATATATATATATGTATTTGGGAAATACTACATTTTATGCCTATTTTCATAAGGTTTATTTTCACAATGAGTTGAGAACTTTTGCAATAGGAAAGCATATGAAAATTTATGTTAGCCAACATGTTCCAAAAGCTTATTCAAAAAATAACAGGAAGTATCTCCATTGTGTTGGACATGTAAGAATAAATATAAAAAAAACTAATTTGAAATTATTTTCTGTTATATCATTTGGAGCAACCTTGCTCCAAACTCTTTTCCTCTTGGCCCCATGAAGAGCCAAACCCAAAACCACAGAACAGGTCCACCTGGCTTTGACCGAGGCCAGCAACCACAGAGACTCTCCTTTGTTAACATCAAAGGTCCCCCACAGACCAAGTAGCCCTGCCAAGATTAGGTCTCCTCAGCTGTCCCAGCCCGAAATCACCCTCCCTAAAAGATTCATAAAGTCTCCTACCCTCCCCACTTGTTTGCTGCTGTCTTGGTTGGCTAGACAGCCAGCCTGTTTGATGCCCCCAGTAAATCTCTGTCAGAATGCCTGTTCCGGCTGATTGTGTGATTGCGTACCTAACACTAGGTAAGTATTTAACTTTTTAAACAGCCACTAAAACTGAACAAAGAGCTATAATTCAATGAATAAATACACTGATTTATTCATTTTATTTAATAAATATTTATTAAATGCCTAATATGTGCCAAACACTGAGCTTTTCTTCAGTTTTTCATTGCAGTTAAGCTCATGTAGATAACAGTATGAAATTTATATAGTTCCAACTTGTTTTCAATAATAGCAACAACTCAAAATTTAACCCTGAGTATTTGAGAATACAAATTGTACTAATTATAATAAGATCATTAAAAATGGCTTGTAAATATCTTAATTCCAAAAACCTATAAATAAATTGCCTTATGTGACTGCAAGAATTTTGCTGAGTGATTAAATGACGAATTTTGAAACAGGAAGATTTACCTGGATTATATAAATGTCTTTAAGAGTGGATGTCCTTTCCCGGCTATAGTCACAAGGAGATGGAATGACAGGGGAACAGAAAGATGCAAGGTTGCTGGTGTTGAGGGTGGAAAAGGGGGACCTAAACTAAAGAATATGAGGAGTCTCTAAAAACTGGAAAAGGCAAAGAAATGCTGTCTCCATAAAGGAATGCAGTCCCGCGAACCCTTGATTTATGCCCAGTGTGATCTCAGTTAGATTATGCTGAACTGTTAAAAAAAAAATGCTGCACTGCTTCAAGCCACTTAATTTTTGAATGTATAGTAATGTTACAGCAATAATACACAACAATATCTACTCTCATGTTTTTAATTTCTTTGCTATGTTTTCATTGTCCTTTTTCATATTCATACTGCTAATTTATTACTATGCCAATTCATTCATTTAAAAGGAATTAAATTGTATTCTTAATAGTGTTAGTAATTAAAGAATTCACTGACATGTTCTTCAACTGAAAATTCTATTTAGATTTTCCTATGTATGCCTATGAGGCTTCTGCTGATTTTCTTTTGCCTTGATTTTTTGGAATATTTCATTCCATTCTATTTATCTTCAAATGGTTAATGGAACTATACAGATCCTTTCAGCACTGTCCAAAGTTTTCCAAAGATGTTTCAGATGAGACAAATGTTGGAGAAAGAACAAAGAGTAGACCCCCCTCACCCAGAGACATCCAGCTTTTCAGAGATGAGTGCCCAAGCTGAAAAACCAAATCCACGAAGTATAGCACCAACACAGCCATTAAGCCTGAATACTGAGGTTTTAGTTTAGAAAAAATAACTCACACATTAGCACCTTTTGTTTTAAAAGTACAACAACACAAACAGCATAGGTTTGCCACCACTAGCCTAGGAACACAAATCGAACAAAATCAGAGAAATGCATTAGAAATACCCACTTGTCCAGATATCTGCCCTAAGCCTCTGCACATACAGGTGGGAGATTTTACTTTATTTTATTTTATTTTATTATTTTATTTTATTTTACTTTATTTTATTTGCAGAACAAGGGTTCAAATTCACGACCTTGCACTTGCCAGGCAGACATTTGTGCCACGGAGCTAACTCCCCAGCCCCTCAGGTGGGGGATTTTAAACGTGGCTGGCCTAGCACATCTGAATGTGGATTAAGGGCATGTGGATAGTGAGAGGACCATCCTGGGCATATGTGTCACCAATCAATAGGTTTGTAGCCTGCATGGAATAGAAAGAGACAGAAAGAAGGCAGGCCTGCCTCTGCCGGCTGTGTAATAAACTTTCTCCTCTGTGATGCCCCTCCACCATGCCACCCTGCCTTGGAGCCAGCTGACCACCAACTGCAATCTCTACAGACCATGATCAAAATAAATCTTTCCTCCTTCCAACTTTTGTTTGTAGGATAGTCTGTTGCAGCAATGAGAGGAGTAACTAAGATATACCCTAAAATATGACATAGCCCTGCCCAGAAAGACACAGAGATATATATATATTTGAACCACTATAAGAGGAATGTATTATGTTTAAACATCATGTCCAAAAAAACAGTAGAAAACTACAAGGCTTTGACACATTCTATACAGACAAGGAACCTGATAACCTGGCAATATTATGAAACCCATTTAACCACTGGAACCAAGTCTAAAGCTTTCCATTCATTTCACCTTTCAGCTGTTGTAGTTACAAGATGCAACCCCAAATTAGGACCTTGCTTTAGGTATCTATACCATTTGTAATGCTAAATGTTGTAATATCTGAGCAGTTTTAATATGCAAAGTATGCGAAAATACATGTTCTTTAAATGAGATCATCTTTCATCCGTCTCTGTTAAAACTGTAAGCTGTTAGATCTAAATAATATGCTACTTTTTGCAATTGTTATCACTACATAATAATAGAAAAAACTAATCTACTTTATTCTTATAGCATCAGTGGCTTAAAAGCCATGCAACTGAAAAGCATTTACCATTTATAGAATCACTTTCATATTCTGATTTAACAAAATAGTTTCCTACGCATCTGAGTATAAAAATTTTTATCTTTCTATTATTTTTTTTAATATTTCACAACTTTTTGGCTACCTTAAGGGTAGTCTGGGGACTACATCGCTATCCCCTGTGCCTGACTGGGATTGGCCATGCAGGTGCTTAAACCATTGAGCTAACCCAAAAGCCCCTTAATATTTCAAAATTATGAAGCAAGAAACCATTTCTTTTTCATGGAAATATACTTACCTCACTTAAGAATGCCAAAAGACTATCTTTTCAGTAGTATTTCTAAAGACCTTCATCAAGGCAAACCTATTGAAATTAAAAATAAAGACATAAGTGCATGATGACTGGAGAAATATAGCCTAGCTTCCTCTTCTTACACAGAAGAATTTCCAGTAGAGCAGTGCTTCCTATTGGAGATGACTTGAGCTACTGAAGTAAAAGAAGGCAAATACTTCAGTAAGGTGGTGGGCCTCTACATTACCCAGAATTTAGCCTCCTTAAAATTCAATGTGCCCAAATCCAGGAATATTTACATTAAAGGTATTATAATAACTTAAAAGTACTACCACATATTTGAAATCTCCCAGGAGAACCACCCATAAGGGAAAACCTAAACACCATTTAATAGCTTTTGCCTAAAATCTCACTCCTTCACAGATTCCCAATAGGAGTTACTTGAGTTGTGGCTTATTAAATTCACAGATCTGCATTACACCAATGCAGAGCTGCTCTGGAGCATATACAGCAGTAATTCAGTGTATCTGTTCTGCAAGTTGGTCCCCCCAACCCCTGGCTGCGGGAAAGATTGTGGGAAACACAGGAGTAGAAAGGGGTGCAAGAGAACTCATTTTTTGGTTCTTTACTTAAAGCTTCTTAATAAAACTCTACAATCAGCTTGTTAACAATGAATCTAATGTTGCAAACTCTATTTCTTTACACCTCAAGACAGAAAGAATAGAGCTTTTACACTGAGTACCTGAAATCCCTAAATTCATTGTAATGATCTTTCTAATGTATTTTTATACCAGTTTTCTTTATTAAACATGAAGAGAAATACAGTAGTAAGATGAGAAAGGGTACAATACTAAAGTTCTAAGCACTAAGGCAAAAATGGTGCTCATATATTTATGTGTTTATTATAAAAGAAATACATAGTTCCCTCTTCAAATTGTCTTTATTAAATGATAACATATGACATCTACAACTGACCCCAACTTCTATTGGTAATCTGAGCAAAGAAAATAATGACCTCTATTTGAATGTAGAAATCAGATAAAGAACCATAGAGAAACCAACCACAATACATTTTTAGTCAGCAAAAATTATAAGATCTTTCATTTAAATCGAAAAACAGTCCTAGGAATCAGGTAATAGTACTGCCTTTCTTTGTTCAAAACAAACTTTAATAGAAAATAAAACTTTATTTCATATTTATCTAAAATTATAATTTAGGGGCTGGGGAGATAGCTCTGTGACACAATTGCCTACCTGGCAAGTGCAAGGTCATGAGTTTGAACCCTAGTCCCATAAATAAATAAATAAATAAATAAATAAATAAAAATAAAAAATAAAATAAAATAAAAATATAATTTAATATTTTTCTAATAAGTTCTCCTTTGGCTTACTTAGAGATTAGCTTTAAGGACATTTGGAGTAAAATACAGTTTACATAGTTTTGTGTCAGAGTAATAAATTATTGTGCTTTGGTAGTTCCTGTTTGTTAACTGCTAAAAGTTAGATGTGGTAGTGATGACCCTGAACAGAAGACTATGGTGCAAGGCATTACAGAAGGAGAAAAGCCCAACTCCAAGCGAAGACATATTCTAAGTACCTCAGGACTGAAGCACAGGGCCAATAGTGATTTTCCCATCCCTAAAGAAGTTGAAAAAAAAACAAGAGTTTTTACTGTAGCATCTACTTAGACTTCACATTCCACTTTTTCTAAGTGGTTAGTGGATTCTTTTTACTTCTCAAAGTTGTATATGACACTAAAAATGGTCATCATTGGATGAGAAACAGTTTCTGCATCTTTCTAGGCCAATATGTACTTGAATACAAATAAGCAAAACAACCAAAAAACTAGTGACATTAAAGAAAAAAGGGGGGAACATAGGAGACATTTCAGATGTTATACTGAATCAATAATAGGAAGATGAATGGGTTTATTCCTCACTTCTAAATTCGAAAAGAGAAGGAAGAGAAAAAGGAGGAGGAGGGGAGGAAGAGGAGAAGGATTTGAAAATAAGCTGAGCAATGTTTTTACAACTTCAGATCATACAGACAGAAAAAGTAAAAGTGTGATCAATAACACTGTACCTATGCAGACCGCTATTTTAACTGCACTTTGAATCAATTATTCCTCCTTTTCTAGTAAGAGGGGCCCAGAGTAGGAGCCACATTTCACAAATGACAAAGAACACTGAGGTTTCTGGGCCAGGACAACTAACCATCCCAGGTTCCTGACCTGTAGGCCAATGCTGCTTGTAGGATTAAGAAGCAGCCCAAGTTTCCTTCCTGAGGATTTCCAGTGTACACCTGGCACCAGGAAGTCAAAGCAGCCTTTAGCTTGTGTGTTCTCTCTGGAATGTTTGCACTAGCGAATGACTCGGGGCCAAATGATAAGCATGTAGGAAGGGATTTGAAATATGTCTTAATTGATCATTAAATATACACCCAAAGAGGGGCAAAAGGTTGACAAGTTTGACCATTAGGGACTGAAGGAAAGATGGGACACGCTGGATTCTCTCTAGTAATGGTCTGCCTCCACCTCCCGAAGTGAATTGAGGAGGTGTATTGAGCTCAGACCGGAACAGGTCACAAAAAAGAATAAGAATTCCAAGTGGAAATGCCCAGATCTCGCTGCCTTCTTTTCCTAGTCATCCATGTGGACACAAACATCTTGGGATTCACCAAGTACTAAGAAAAAGGACTCCCTCTTCCACCACCACCACCAATAAATTCAGTCTTCTCTGCAAATATTTTGCTCTGCAAGTAGTAGATCATTAACGAAGAGAAACAGGAAAAAAGTGAAAGGGAGTAACACGAAAAGGTGTAAGGGTAAACGCAGAGCAAGAGGCGGGAGGATCACGAAATAACTAAAAGGCCGAGACTAACTGACAGCACAAGCGAGCCAATCCCTCGCTCAGAGGGTGGGACTAAGGTTTCCGGAGCCAGGCCCGCGCCTGACACGCTGGCGGGGCGGGAACCCTGCGTTCCTTAGCAACGCAGAGGCCGCGCCCTCTCTGCGGCCCAAGGGCCACTGCCTTCCCTCCCCTCCCCACGTCAGGGTCCCGCACTCGCCGGAGGTGAGAGAGCCTCCCCACACCCGACCACCCAGGAGCCCCTCCCTGGGAGGGGCGGACCGGTGCTGTCCTCGACGCTTTGGGGCTAGCTGAAGGAGGTGCGCGCGTTTCCACTTCAGCACCCCAAGATGTCTGCTCAGGTCGCCCTAATCCCCTCGCCCTCGCCAGACACACGCACACACCTCAGTTCAACCAAGGCAAGGCCCGACAAACTTCTTGTCCGGCTGGAAATGTTGCTGTCCACGGTCCTGTCACTCAGAGGCGGGGGCGGGACAAGCCCGCAGAACACCTCTGTACCCCTAGGGCGGCAGGAAAGGGGGCGTGGTCAGATCGATGGGGCGGAGCCCATCCTCAATCTGTTCTCTGATTGGTCGGTTACTCTCCCGCCTCTGCACTGGTGCAGGACGCCGAAGCCAGACTCGGCTTCCAGGGGCCTTGGCTTCCTTTTGACAAGAGTCAGAAATTCAGACATTGTCCAGCTAGGTGACTGTCAAAAATTAAAATTAAAATTAAAATTAAAAAAAAAACTGTAACTTGATTAAAAATCTAAAGCGCAAGAAATGTTATTTTGACTTTTGATGGCTACACACATAACACAAATACACGTGTCTGAAATCCATCCTCAAAGGAGTATACCAAAATGAAAGTCTCAAGAGAAAACAATGTGTTGATTGCAGATTCAAACAGCAAAAACAAAATTTTATATTTATAGTATTAATTTTAACAAGAAAACTATCAATTTACAGGCCGTGATTGATGAATTGTGACAAGCAACTTAAGTTTGGGGCCCGGCAGGATGGCTCAGTGGTCTAAAGCGCCTGCTTAGGACAGCTTAGGCAGCTGCCAGAACCCCGGTTCGATCCCTGCCACCACATGCTGCGCCAGCCCTGCCCTCAGGGCAGGCTGAGCCTGCCATAAAAATAAATAAATAAACAAACAAAGGTTCTGAAACAAGAAAAAAAAATAAATAAAATAAAATAAAAAATTCTAAATAATAATAATAATAATAAAGTTTGGAGGTCCATTCGGGTATTTTATTTCTATATCTACAAAATAGGAAATGAAAACTTAGGTTGTTATTTAGTATGCATTTGATAATTGAATGCTTTGTACAAGATGCTTATATAATCTTCAGACAGCCAGCTAAGAGGTTAGAATATGATTCTTAACACACAAGTTAGGAAAGGGTATGGTTATTTAAGCGTTCTACAAACATGTCTGTAGTCATTTTTATGCTGTGGTAAACTGAACTTAAAATTCCTTCAAAAATCTGTGCTATTTTAAGTTTAATGTTTTTCTTGAAGTACTAAATCCCCTTTCTCTGGCTGGCCCGTCATCTGCAAAAAGCTCATGGGAAAGAATGTTGCAGGCCAAAAAAGAGAGGAGGAAGCAAGGAAAAGAGGGAGGGAAAGAGAGGGAGAAAGAGAGGGAGGCAAGGAAGGAGGGAAGGAGGGAAGAGAAGGAAGGAAGGATGGAAGAAAGGAAAAAGAAAATTGAAACACATATAGAGTAACCAGAATGTTCTAAAATCTCCCAAGATGTCACGCCCAGGAGTTAAATCCAAAATGTAATTTTATTTTCTGCCCTCCCAAGTCATTTCTAGTTTCCAATTCCACTCCCAGAAATAAAGGCACAGTTAAGTGAGATTATATAAATTGTTTTGGCCAGAATTTCTATGAAATTGGCTTTAAAATGCAGAAACTTTTATTTCCTATATTAAACCAAGATCAAGAAGTGTGTATGTTGTCAGAAATTGTAATAATAAGAAAATAACTAATAATGTCCCTGGACACATTCTTTGAAATTCTACTAAAATGCACATCATGTTGTGATAAAATTTTTGGAATAAAAGAAACACTTGCCAGTTACAAAAGGTTTTTATTTTCCCGCCCTGCCGAATTCCAAATTCTTTTGAAAGCTTGCTAACTGTGAATAACTCTATACAAGCCTCCCTTGATTTGTATGACTCATGTCCCCCATTGGGTTTCTTTAATCTTGAAAATATTTGGTTTCCGTATAAAGAAAAAGAGCTATGATTGTGCATTAATAAGTATATAAATAAGTACTGTTAGATTTAAATAAATGTAGCAATTTCATTTGAATACTTTTTTCAAATGGATATTCAAGTAAATATAGCAAATGCATTTATTTGAAAAGTCTTACATATATAAAATAATATGCATTTAAGTAAATGTATTATATGCATGTAAATTAGTAAGCTTTGAAATAAACACAGCTGTATACTCTAGATATGTATAGCTCCAGATGTTTGAAGCATATATTCAAATTTCCAATACTCTACACCTTGATATCTTATTACATGTACAGTAGAAAATACTGTGCTACAAATGCACAGGATGAATTTTAAAATTATATGCACAAGCCGGGCGTGGTGGCTCACGCCTGTAATCCCAGCACTTGGGAGGCTGAGGCAGGAGGATCGTTGTGAGTTCGAGACCAGCCTGGGCTACAAAAGTGAGCTCAAAGCCAGCCTGAACTGCACAGTGAGACCCTGTCTCAAAAAAAAAAAAAAAAAATTATATGCACTATAAGGAAATAAGATGAAAACAACAAGTAATGAATTTCTACCATTGAATTTGTTACAACACATCCTTAGAAGATGCACTTGTTCTTGTGTGTATTCCACAAATATCTTATAAAAGGTAAGAATCCCATAAAACCTATATGAATATAACTACTGTAAAGTAGCCATGCAGATATGGCTTTCTTTGAGCTCTGCTTCTAATTAATTCTCAGTACTCCCACATTTAGGAGAGTTTCATACCACCCACTACTCAGTTATCTATTTTGCACCTCATGACTCTGTTTAAAACTTTGAAATATGTATACTATGAAATTCCTCCTTAGACACAAACCCATATTAGAAAAAAGTATAAGTAATGAATATAACAAATACATACATTTTGGAAATACTAAATAAGAAGTAAATGGCTTAGTGTAAAATTTTAAAAGCCATATATATATATATATATATATATATATATATATATATATATACATAGCTTATTTCTTCATAATACATAATACATATTATTTGGGTTTTATATGTAGCAAAGTGAGCTACAAAATAGAATCTAGTGATGATATATGCCAGCAACTTGGGCCTATATGAATGAGGGTACATACTGAAAATACAGGAAAGCAATTTAATTAATCATACATACTTTTGTTACTAATTGTGAAATATATCTTAAAAATTGTGATTATGCTTAAAATATAATAAACCTATTATAAAGTATAAATATAACATGTAATTAATCTTGTTCAGAAGGCTTTAAGTTTTAATAGTTGAAAGATAAAATTTAGCCCCTCTGAGTAGGTATTATCAGCTACTTAATAGGTCACAGCTATTGATATTTTTATATAAACATCCTAGAAAAAACTACTGTAGTATATAGGGTAAATTTTATTCAAATTATTTAAAGAAATGATTTCTCATTTGAGTATATATAGAAATTACCTATGATCCTCAAAATGCATGCTTGAAAATCACAGCATTTACTTACAGTACTACATTTCAACATTTAATAAATATGGGAAAATGAATTTGCTTTGTGGAAATAAGAGCTTCTCTTCTCAAAGGTCAAACAATTAATGAACCATAAAAATAATTTCTACTGACTTCTAAAATATGAAATAAATTATTTCAATGGTTATCTTTTCAATAATGGAACACAAGATTGTCTCTGAAATCTAGAAAAAACTTACTGTATATGATGTAGTCTAATGATAAAAAATAATTTTTGTGTCACAAAATGCAAATATTTTGAAGATATAATATCAAATATGTAGTCACCAGCCTTTAACATATGTCATGCTTATTAAAAAACATCATGTCACCATTTGAAAATGTTTACAGTGATTTTTTTTCGATTATTGAACATTGGCTATATGTCATTGACTTCAAAACGTCCCTAATATCATGATGTAATTTACATAGCAATTACGAGGAAGCATTCCCCCAACCTAGTGTGTCTAGGTAGTGATTTAGTAATCCAAGCTGCTTTGATTTTAGCTTCTTTCCTCTCTCAAGATGAGGCCCCCACAATCTTCATATCAGTAGCTGCAAGATTTCTTACGAGCTTTTCATGGCTATGATAAGAATTAAAACATGTGGGGCCTGGCGGGATGGCTCAGTGGTCTAAAACGCCTGCTTGAAGAAGCTTAGGCGGTTTCAGGGACCGCAGTTCAATCCCTGGCACCACATGCTGCACCAGCCCTGCCCTTGGGGCAGCTGAGCTGGCCGAAAAAATGAGTGAATAAACAAACAAAAGTTCTGAAACAAGAATAAAAATAATAAAAAAATAAATAAATTTTTTAAAAAAAGAATTAAAACATGTGACTGATCTAGAAGATACTTTTGTCCTTCGGTTTTATTGCTATAGCTCAAGAACATGATACTCATTTAATATTATCTCTCTAAGAGCAGTCTCCTTGTGTTCACTGTTATTACATCCAAGTTTGTCTCAAAATCGATCATAGTCTTATTACATTTGTACTTTTATTGTGTTTTACTACATTTTAGACTGTATGGATACTTTATTACATATATATATATAGCCTACTATTTTTCTTCATCAAGAATGTAATTGTATGAGGGTAGAGATCATCATCAATCTTATTAATCAAAGTATCTCAAGTGCTGAGACTGGGCATGGTGGCATGCACCTGTAATCCCAGCTCTTGCGGGGCTGTAAACGGGCAGATCACTACAAGTCTGATCTAGTAGTGAGACCCTGAGCACCCTGTTGAACCTTCCTTAAAACACAAAACAAAAATTTTCTCAAGTGCTAAGAGGATTACATGGTATCTAAAGACAGTTGGGACAAGCTTTTTGACTGAATGAGTTTTGTGTCTAGCTATGGCTGACTTGTTTTCAAATGTTCTAGTGTTGGTATACACCACACTTTACATATCTGTTTTCCTGTGATAGACTACATTTCTGGTGCAAATCTGTGGAACTTTCCCTTTGATTTATAATTGAGAGAAGAATCATAAAAATCATAGAGCAAGTTTCTGGTTTTTTTTTTTTTTTTTCTTTTTTTTCTGTATTTTAGGGAAGGGTCTACGGGGTGTTCAGGGCCTCACTACTAGGTTGAACTTATTGTGATCTGCCTGTGTATGCTAAGTGACGTGCACGCTGTACAGTATAGTAGGGAGCTCCTGGCAGAACAGGAAGTGAGGTGACAAGCCTGCCACACAGGAGAGGAGAGCTGAGTATGTGAGCTGTTGGTGCAGGTGAGAGGTGTGCACAGAACACGCATCTGCTGAGCCGGGCACGGTGGCGCATGCCTGTAATTCCAGCACTCAGGAGGCTGAGGCAGGAGGATTGGTGCGAGTTCGAGACCAGCCTGGGCTACAAAAGTGAGCTCAAGGCCAGCCTCAACTGCATAGCGAGACCCTGTCTCAAAAAAACAACAACAACAAAAAAAAGAACACGCATCTGCCATGTGTGAAGACAGCTTGGCATGCGACAATGAAAGCAAGGATTATTTTTGTTGTAGAATACTATTGGAATTTTCATTTTAGCTTAGGTAAGAATTTATTTTGGATTCTATTTTTTTAGATTCATAAGCATGTATGTAGCTGATGTGACAATGTTGATTTTTTTTCTAAGTGCACAATGCATTGGGGCTGGGGACATAGCTCCGTGGCACAAATACCTGCCTGGCATGTGCAAGGTCATGAGTTTGAACCCCAGTCCCACCAAGAAAAAAAAAAAAAAAAAAAGCGCAGCACATTAAAAATGTAGTCTTTGGGGCTGGGGAGATAGCTCAGAGGCACAAGTGCCTGCCTGGCAAGTGCAAGGTCGCACTGGTCTCCTCCCCCAAAAAAACGTATTCATTTTATTGATATTAGCTCCACCCAATTTTTCAACATATTTTGAAATAACTGCAAGATTTTCAACTTTGTTCTATCAGTGCGATGAATTAGATTATTATATATATTTTTAATTTTAAAGTCACTATCCCACTGGCTACTGTTGAAGGTCTTGGGGGGTGGTCGGGCCATAGCTGCCAATGCACAGAATTTCCATGGGTCTTTGAGAAGCAAACCCCTGACTAGGATGATGACTGTGTCATCTTCTATATTTGGGCAAAGGAAACAGTGACATGAAGCAAATGAGTGGAAGAGCTCAGTCCCACCACCATTGCCAAAATGTGTGCCTCTTCTTAGAAGGAGTCAGGACCATTTGCTCAGGGCCAGCTTCATGAAATAAGGACAACACATTTAGAAACTACACACTACCCCCTATGTACTGCCCCATATGTGCTGCTCTTGCTATGTTGAAATTTCTAATTTTATCTGCCTTTTGTAAATGAAGTTTAGTAGGATAATGAACTATGTATATTAGCCAAGGACAAAGACAGAAGCTAAACATTCACCACCATGGTGCCAGTCATCCTGCCTGCCTCTAAGTTCATGATGCCATGTGGTAGATACGTGCTGTGTGGCAATCCAGCAGGAGTCAAGCAGGCATGAGGCAAGTGACCTGCGGGACTCACTTGCTCCCATAGAGTGTGATAAAATGCATGCATAACAAAAAGTGAAATAAAAATATTTAGATTTTTCACTGTGTCCATTTTTACTAACAAAATACATATAGACATATTAAATATGAAATATGCATTGCATAGTTTCACTAATTCTATATATAACTAAAAGCTTTTACATTCTCATGTAAAACCTGTATCATGAAAGTGAAGGACCAGTGAGATAGCTTAGCAGACTAAGCGCCTGCTTAGGTGAACACAGGGACCAAGGTTCAATCCCTGGCACACACGCTGTGCTGGCTCCGCCCTCCTGGGTCACTGAGCCAGCAACAGAATCCTAGCATGGTGGTGTGCTTTGGCCATCCCAGTGCTGGGAAGGCTGAAAACATGAGGATAGCTACAAGTCCTAGCTGCATAGTGAGACCCTGTACCAAATACATAAAAAATAAATCAATATAAATAAATAACATACAGGTGAATTGAAACATTAATGTTAAAGTTGTAAATTTCTTAGAGGGGCATTAAATGCTAAATACAAAACTTTATGGAATACTAACAAAAAGTTGTGAATCAAAGCAACAAAATTTATATTTTATTACTTTAAATGGAAGACTTTCCCTCTTAGGTAGAAGTCATGGATTACAAAAATTTTCTGTTTTCTAATACAATACCTTAGAGATATACATTTTACCTTAAACACTGTTGAATTTTTATGCTACGAGTTCTGATATTTTTTTTTCAATTTTATTTATTTATTTGTTTGTTTGTTTGTTTGTTTGTTGGTATTTTAGGGAAGGATCTATAGGGTGATCAGGGTCTCGCTACTAGATTGGACTCATAGTTATTCTCCTGTTTACAACCTCCCAAGAGCTGGGATTCGAGGTGTACACCACCACCCACAGTCTCAATTGCCCTCTTAGTGTGCCCTGGGGGTGGGGCCAGCACGGCCGACCCAGGCATTGAGCCCCTGGCCCCTCTGCCTATTTGCAGGTACTTCAATCTGTTGAACTATTTGTCTGGCCCTTCATTTTTATTTTATAAACTTCTATCTTCCTTTTTTAACTGCTGATATGATGCCAAAATATTTTTTAGCTTCAAAATATTTAGAGATTTTTCAGAGATTGTTCTATTATTAACCTCTTATCTTATTGCAGAATACATGATGTATTATTTCTATTATTTAAAATTTATAGAAAATTGTTTTCATGGCTCATTATATAAATGATCTTGGTAAATATTCAATATGCACTTGAGAGTCTTTCTGTACTTCATTAAGGTTCTATAAATTTTCATTACATCATTGCTTGATGTATTTTTCTATATCTTTGCTGATTTTGGCATACTTTAATAGTTTCTCAAGAAAGAGGTGTTTTGACCATCTTACTATACTTATATACATTCTGTACAAATTTAGCTAATGACAGTGAAATTTCCACTCCTACATTGACCTCCATTCATGATAGCCTCTGAACTTATCCTCCTAATTCTTATACTTTTTTTATAATTTTCTAACATATTGTAGTATTGGAATCGTTTTTATATGAATAGTTTTTGGGTTGTGTAACAAATAACCTGATTTTCCATTATTTCCTAGGGAGAAATTCACTTGCAATACAAGTGTTTTGGAGTACAATGTACAATGAAGTTTCGAGAATGAATTCTGCTCACAAGCTGAAGTTTTACTGTATTTTTATTGTATATCTCCTTATATATGAGTTATATGAGAATTCAAATTACCAGAAAGGTATTTGTGACTTTTAATCATAAGGATATGATTGTTGAGTAACTGAGGTGCATAAATGTAGTCAGGTGGGATCCTTTCAGATTTTTTTAGGATGACTTTGCAAGAATTAAACATTTGTTCGTGTGTACTACTATATGTTATATAGAGTAATCTACCAGAAAAAAAAATTTTTTTTGCAAGTTCTTCAGATTTACCATAGTATTTTCTTAAGTATCCGAGGCAAGAATCATTTTGTTTCAAATGGTTTTGCAGCTTTATCTACCAGGTGTATACATCGTCTAAAATTAACATTTAAGCTTTATACCTTAAAGATTTTTCTTCTATTGACAAAATACAACTACTTGAGAGAACAGTTGAACTCAGAAACTAATAAAATTAACAACCATGTTTATAGGAAAAGATGAGACTATCGTTCTTAACAAATATTTGTTAATAACTTCAATCTAATTTACCAGGAGAATTTTACTCAGACATAATTAGAATACACTTTCATAACTCACTCTGTATAAGTCCCACAGCTTGGCAAGTAACTCTACAAAGCAGAATACGTGAAGCCCACAGTCTCTCCAGCTACCCTAACTTGAAATCATTTCTCAGAACTTCCTCTCCCATTGAGTTCTAATTTCTTGTTGTGTGCATGGCAAAAAAATTTAGTATTTGAAGCTGGGGATGTAGCCTAGTGATGAAGTGCCTCTTTCACATGCATGAGGCCTTTGCTTCAAGCCTCAGCACCACTACATCAAAACAGTCTGTATTTTGTAGATTTCCAAATAACTAATGACTTACTTTTAGGAGATAAATAGAACAGAATCATAACATAGCACCTACTCTGGACTTTCAGGACATGGCTCTATAAATTTGACATAAACCAATGGTAGGAACTTTATTTCCTTCAGAGTTGCCAGATTTATTCAATTCCTTAAAAACTAGCTAAAAGGAAAATCAGTTTTCCTTCAGCGATCAGAAACTCTGTGGAGGGTTATTTAGTGTATAGGCTTACATGTGTGTGTGTGCATCATTGGGTTTTGCATGATAAATGTTTGGGTTTCTCCTGAGTGATTAACACAGAGATAATAAATTGAATGAGCACTATTATTATCTTGAATACTAACAGTCTTAACTAGTAGCTAGGTTTACTGGTGAGCTATTACAAGAAACAATTGCTTACTGTACTTTCTAATGAAAGACAGGTAACTATATGACTCATCAAAATATATAAAATAATTTTCTGAAAATAATGATTAGAATAATGTATTGTAACATACATTATAAGTCTGTAAACATATAAAAATTTTATTTTTGAGTGATATTTATAAATAGTTAACATTTCAATGAAAACTAAGGTGATGAATAGTATACTGACTTTGATCTAAATATTGACAGAGATATAATTAAAGTTATAAAATATACAGACAGTGATGCAGGTAACATATACTTCTATATTTACTGAAATTTGGAAGACATAATCATGATGATTTTAACCTCACATTTATTTATATTTTCTAAAGTTATTATATTCTGAAAATTGAAGTCATATTTTATATCACAAAAGGAAGTAAAAAGGAAAAATAGATCTTTTTTTCTATTTACATATACATGTTTGTTTCAATTTCATGCTACATTTACCAGTATTATACTCTCTAATGACACCATACAGATTTGGCACACTTGTTTATTTTTATCTTGATGCTAAAAACTAAAGTCAACCTCATTTTGTATTCTTATAATTGATCTTTGATGTGACTAATCTCCTAAAAATATTGTACTGTCATCTGTATTTTAATTGTTCCCTAATGGTTACTTGGATAATATTTATGCATTCAGAATTGGTCAGCAAAAAATACCATTTGTTCCCAGACTTCAAAGATCTTCACTCTGGACAAAAAAAATGAGTTCTCAGAGTTCTAAATACACAAAAGGATACCTTTTCCCTAATGATTAGCAAATTCTACTGACAACAAATTTCTAAGTTTCAGGGACTGTATCTCACTCTTATCTCTATAATCATGGAATATGATATGACGAAAGCACATGATAAATACACATGAAATATGTTCACCCTTCCAGTTTGTGGTTCTAGTTCCATGTCAATCAAAATATGGCTATATTACTCAGGTTTCCATCACTATGAAAAACTTTCTTTTTTTTTTTTTTTTTTTTTTTTGGTGAGACCAGGGTTCGAACTCACAACCTTGCACTTGCCCAGCAGGCACTTGTGCCTTGGAGCTATCTCCCCAGCCCCTGAAAAACTTTCTAAGAACAATGATGCAAAGAAGCAAAGCTTTGTTTTGGCTTGACGTTTAAAACTTCAGTTTATGGTCATGTGGCTCCATTGCTTTCAGGCCTGTACTAAGGAAAAAACATGACGGCAGGAAGGCACAGGACATAGTGGGGAGAGCTTCTTATCTCATCGCAGCTGACAGACAGACAGACAGACAGACAGACAGACAGACAGACAGCTAGAGCCAGAAAGGTGCTAGGGACAAAATATAGTAGTCTCCATGATTCACTTCCTGCAGCTAGGTCCTACTTCCTAAATTCCTGTCACCTCTCAATAACCAAACTGATTATGGACCCATTAACAGATTAATGGAGGTTAGAAAGCTCACTTAGTTCCCCCCCACAGGAGTCCCTCACCACTGCTGCCAACACTGGGGACAGGTCCTGAACACAAAAGGTCCTGGGAGGCATTTCACGTCCATGCCATAACAATAATGATGACTTCCTTTTGCAGCAGACACAAACACATAACTCTAAACTTTATTTGCAAAGGTAAATGAGCAAAAGCTAGACACAATTATGTTTTACGTATGTGGGTTATTCAGACAAATCAGTGGAAGAGAATGGACAACCATAAATGAATACTTTATCCATGAGGATGTAATTTAACTTGTGATCAAAATAATACTATATATCAGGACTGGAAGGGTTAGCCATGAATATGTTTCTAGTTTAAAATAATCAATTTAGAACCATAACCCACCTTCTAAATCAAGATAGATACCAGATGTATGAAAAGCTAAAACAGAAACATGGAAGAAATCATGATTAGAAGAAAATATGGCAGAACAAGCATAAAAATATGAAGCTCATAGAATATATTGATACATTTTACTACATGGCAGTATTTTCTTAAAAACTCTTGTTAATAGAATTTAGCAAAGTAAAAGCAACAAATAGTGGCAAGATTTTCACAAAGATTAATGCTTTAATACAGAGTTTGTAACAGTGATTTTAAAATAAACCATTACTTTAATAACCAGAATCATAAGCAAATCATAAAAGCATACTTTAAAAGTAGAATAATGTTACAAAATCATTCTGGAATGATTGGAAGAAGTTACAATGGAAATGTAAAGCTGAAATGACCAAAAAAGTTCTCTATATTTTGAGTTACCTCAAAATTAAGACATTTTATAAACAATTTTCAAGTGTGAGGAGCTTCTTTTTTGCTTATCAATTTGTAAGAAAATTAAAGTAACCATAACATATGTTTCTCCAAGAATTCCAGTCAATTACAGGCTAATATGGATGCTGTATTTGTAGCGATGCTCTTTTTTGCAGTTCTGATATTTTATTTTGTGTTTTCTCTGTGTCTTGTCTTTTTTTTTTTTGGTCAAACTTGGCAAAGATAAATCTATATTATCAGTATTTCAATTTCAGTATAAAATTATATTTATTTATTTTACCAAGTATACTGTGTTGATATCAAGGAACAAATGACGAGTTTTATTAAATTAAGCCAAAAAAGGAAAAGGAAATTCTTTGCCAAAGTAATAAAGCTGAATGCTGTGAAGGAAGGGCGCTTCAAGGACCTTGGGAACAAAGGCCCATGAACGACTTATTAGGGCACTGTTAATAGAATGGCTTAACTCTGCTTGTATCTACCATTGTAAAGATTTAATTTCCCCTGAAGATTCAAATTCCTGAGAGAAGCAATCCAACTCCTTACCAAATTGCTCATTAATTCTTTAGTTTTATTTATTTTTATCTCAAGTACTTAGGTCTTTTAATATATACAGTCAGAGAAATTAATTTTGTCTCTTCCAATTCAATTTTTGTATCTTATGCAATAGTTTTTATCTCAGAAGTTATCTCAAATATATTATTTAGCATATTAAATTCTTTTGCTTAATTCCTGAGTAATTCGGAACTCACAATTCAAGGCTTGAAGGACAGAGAGGAGAGAGCAAAACAAACCCCTTTCCTCCTGGAGCTTACTTTCCAGAAGATAAGACACAGATAAGAAATCAGGAGAGCAATGGCATTATAACAGTGGACAGGAAGTAGAAATGCACCCCTCTGAGATTCCCCAGACAATCGGCTAAAGGGCTGCCCTCGTGGTGAAGGGAATCATATCCCAGGAAGACAGTTTGAACCAGACAGCAAGCAGGTGAGAGACAAAAATCTGGACAAGAAGTCAAGCTGTTTTTGCACTTCAGCACTGCTAACAGAAAAAAATTTGAAGACTAGGTTTTCCTTTGACTCATCCAGAGCTTCCACAGAAGGAGTTGGGGGCTCCGCAGTCTGGCGTTCAACCTTGCTCCCATGACCCAAGGTGCCAAGGAAGCTGGGAAGTTCTCCCACAGGAATACATAGATTTTTTTTCAATGAAGGGCCTCCTTGACAAGGGTCAATGTAGGGAATCACAGGTGTGAGGGAAATTCTAAGGATGGCATGTGAGTGCATGCATATGCTTGTGTGTGTGTGTGTGTGTGTGTGTGTGTGTGTGTGTGTGTGTGTGTGTGTTTTACAAAGTCAGGGCTGGAAACTGAAAGAGATTGTCTACACAACCCATGATCCAGGCCCAAGGTTTCTTCTCCACAGCACCAGGCCCTGAGTAGGACCAAACTATTACATTGTTCAAATATTTCTTCACTAAAAACAGGGCTTAGTTATCCCTTGTAATGAGCAGTTGTAAAGTATTTATGAAATGTAAAATACAGACTAAAAGGCAATAAAAAGATTACATTTCAGGAGTCCAGCCAGATAGCTCAGCGGATTAAAGCGCCTGCAAGCAGGTGTAGGGACTGGGGGTTCAATCCCTGGCCTGCAGCGCTGGCTCCGCCCTCAGGGAGCCCTGAGATGGCAACTGAGACTGCAACTGAGACTGGGCGTGGTGGCGCACGCCTGTAGTCCCAGCTCTTGGGAGGCTGTAAACTAGTGGAGCGCTACGAGTCTGATCTGAACCCAATGTACACCCTTCCCTAAAATACAATAGGAAAGGAAGAAAGAAAGAAATTACATTTCACATGCAATCCTAAACTAAAGCAACAAGTTCTGCTCACAGAAAGTGTAATTGGTTTAAAAATCTTTCTATATTGATAGCAAGATGAAAATAAAAATAACACTCTTTTTTTTTTTTTTTTTTTTGTCTTTTTGAGACAGGGTTTTGTTGTGAAGTTCAGGCTGACCTTGAGGTCACTTTTGTAGCCCAAACTAGTCTCGAACTTGCACCAATCCTCCTGCCTCAGCCTCCCAAGTGCTGGGATTATAGGCGTGCGCCACCACGCCCGTCTAACACTCATTTTTAAAACATTTAAAAATTAGTAGGAAACCTGAGCAGATAACAAAGATTAGGGTGATGGGGAAGGTAAAAGAAATAGCAGGTATAAACAAGGACTTCTTCTGGTGAGCAGGTGAGATTAATTTACCAATGGTCGGGTCCCTATTGGACACTAGGAAAACGCTTCTCTAGTCTGTGTTCTGTCCAGTTACAAGTCTGCATATAGTCTAAGGTTTGGGCATAGGATTACACCAATCCATCGGTGTGTATGTCTCTGGCAGTCTCTTAAGGTCCCGGAAAATGCAAATTTTATTATTCCCTTTCTACTCACATCGACATCTATCCTCCCAAAGTTATTTTGGCAAGGCCTTTAAACATATACACATGGTCTCAGCTCCATCTAATTATCCACTCTGATTCTTGCATTTCTAAGGAGATATTTTTGGTAGAAAACTGTGAAAGTGAGTACCTTAGACTTAGTTTTGGATTGGCACTTTCCCAGAATCTCTCTGGATGATCTTACAACAACAGAAATCCAGTGATACCACAGCTTGAATTAAAATCCCTTCATGATTTTCCATTGCACTTGGAATTTATTCAGAGTTTTCTTCCCTCATCTGCAAAGTTTCCATGGCGTAGGTCCTATTTCTACAACCTCACCATGCACTAAGATAGAGTTTGCATTCCATTCTATTTTTTCTTTGTCCAAAATATTCCAAAATGTCCTTTCAATTGTACCCATTGTTGTTTTCCAGTGTTCTGGTGGTATTTTTATTTCATGTTTGTTATGGTTGGTTTATAGGTATTCCCTCAAAGCCTCTTGCAGTCCTGGGGCGTCTTCTGGAATTTGTAATCGATTGTTGTGGAAATGGTGCTGCCCCTCCCCTGGGACAGGTGACTTGCATTTCAATGTAAGGAAGGAAGAGGAGTTAGCTGCTTGAGCTGCTGCTACCTCTCCCTGTGCTCTTGCTCTTGCCTGCCACCATGAACGGTTGCCCTCTCCCATATGCCTCTCTGCCTTGGAGCCGGCCAAATATGGACTGAAACCTCCAGTAACTGTGAGCTAAATAAACCTTTCCTTTCCTTATTTTGAGTGTCAAGTATTTGTTCTAGCAACAAGAGCAGAGTAACTAAGACAATGTTTATTGTTATTTCAATATATTTGGTGGAAAATACACACACACACACACACACACACACACACACACACACACAAATTTTTAGCTCACTCTCTTAAATCAGAAAACAACACTTGCATGCAAAAGCAAAATTGTATATTGTATGGTATAAATATGGTTCTAATACTTTGTAAAGAATAGTGTTGAATATCAAGGAGCAAGTGGCTTTTTATATAAGAATTGTGTTAACTGTAAGACTATCAGTTATAAAACAAATAAAATAAATTCACATATTACCTTAATATTAGCATGATTAAGTCTTTTGCATTATACTAACACGTACTGCCTATCTACTAGTGTAAGGTGATATTAGACACACTCCATAGTAAAATAGGTGATAGCCAGACCTTTCACTGAGTTCTGAGACTGTCCTTTTGTTCATTGCTACCAAGTTTATAGATTCTGGGTAGATCTCTCACTCTCCCATTCTCTTTCTCACTCTCACTCTATTTGCTTATTTATTCATATTTAAGAAGAATTTAGTAAAGATTCTTTTTGACTTTTAAGCAGTCCTAGGATTAAGGCAGAGTGACTGTTGAAAGTTAGTTTACTAGCTCCAAATAAATTAACAAATCTCCTTAGCTTAAAGCAGAGAATGTTACCTAGGAAGGGGGAAATTGGAAAAATCACTCTAGCAAAGGTATCAGCCTCAGTCGATAGGGAAACATCATGTGATCCTTGGACATTGATAACTACTGAGGAATTGTTTATGCTAAAGATAAGTAAATACTTTTGAGATGACCGGTACTCAAGTATGCTGTGTATCTATTTCTGTACTCAAGGTTTAATTCCTCTTTATTTTCTTCAGAGCTTTTAGTAAACACATTAAAAATAAAAACCTTTGCTAGCCATGCTTTGAAGAGTGATTGAGTTGTGAGAACCTGAGGGTAGACTCACAGGAAGCAAGAGAGTGGGCAGGAGGCACAATAAATAAACTTTCAGTAGAGCGAACTTCAGAACAAAGAAATAAGTCCTCTGAGGCACTGCCAAAATTACTGTAGGTCTTCCTGGGCTTTCCACAGAACATATGATTTAGTATATTGTTTTTGTATTATTAGGAAAGACCAAGATCTTGGTGTATTGGCGTACAAAGGATTCTAATATCTAGGTTAAGTACTTGTGGGATTTGTTTTAAATGATCTATGTCCTGGTATCTTAAGTGTAGCTCACATTCTGTCCTTGTAGCTACTGTCATTGGTAATGAGACCTGATGTGTGTGACTCATTCTTAGACTTTGGGACATTGGAGAATACTTTGTTGGTACTGTAGGCTCTAGTAACCAGAAATGCAGACATTTGAAAAGCACTAGTATCTCTCCATCTGCCCATAGTGCATTTTCATAAACCAATCAACCAATCAAGCAATGCATGAAAAAGTGACTAAAACACAAAAACAAACGAATAAACTTATTTGTTAAAACCTTTAAATGTGAGTGTTTCTCTATAAGTGAAATGAATTTTATTAAATCAGATCTCTGAGCATCTTGGTAGATCTACTAAGGCAAGATTTCAAACACTAAGTTGACGACTTGGAAAAAAGAAATAAAAGGAAATCTAGAACTATGATAATAATGATTGAAACCAGACTATTGATTACTGTATTGATTTTCCAAACATCTACATCAAAACATATTTGTGTATGATTAACATAAAAAACCAGACTGTTGATAATATAAATTGTTATCAATGTAAATGAAAATATATAATGACTCATTTAGCCCCAAGACTAAATTGTTCTGCTAAGGCTTCAAAGCCCCAGCAGTGCTCTGGCACTAGTGATCCTTCAATAAGTATATTTAGGACAAATTGAAAATTAATGGCTATATTATATACTAAAATACTAAACATTAAGCCACCTTATTATTGATACATTCTAATTTTCTTTCTTTTTTTTTTTGGTGGAACCGGGGTTCAAACTCAGGACCTTGCCCTTGCCAGGCAGGCACTTGTGCCACGGAGCTATCTCCCCGGCCCCTTCTAATTTTCTTTCTATATTTAAATTATTTCCATTAGTTAAAGAGTTCATTAAAATATGTGGAGAAATAAGGTTTAAAACATAAGCATGGGAATTTATATTCAGCTTAAGAGTTTGGTGAGACTGGGCATGATGGTGCACACATGTAATCCAAGCTCTTGAGAGGCTGTAATGGGCAGATCATTACAAGTTTGATCTAGTAATGAGCCTCTGAAGACCCTGTAGCCCATTTCCTAAAATAAAAAGAAAGAAAGAAAAAGAGGAAAAGAGTTTGGCACAGAGAACTGAAATTAAAACACCTCTGACATTTTTCTTTATCAGAAACAATGTCAGAGTTACTATCAGAAGTTTAGCAAACTTTACCTAAAATTGAAATTTAAGTTTTGTAGGGACCAAATGCATGGAACAGAAGAGGAAGAGAACATTGTAAGTTAAGTACTTCATAACTACCAAATCCTGCCCTGTATTTTACAAATGTTTTCTGATTGAACTATTACCACAAAATTCAATTAATTCACCCTGTTTTGCAGATATAGCAAATGAGAAGGCAAATTGTAAAAGTTTTCTAAAGTAACACTAATTGCAGTGTTGAAATTCAGCTGTAGTCTGAAGCTCATGCCTACTTTGTTGCCCACTACTCTTCTACTTAGGATATATCAAGACTAAAAATCTCACAAATGCTGAGGGCCTGTGATTCAAGCAGATGATAAAGAGTTGGAAGCAGAGGAATGATTCATAAAGTAGGGAAAAGTAGAGGAGCCACGAAATAACTGCCAAGTCCCTGCAGCAAGATGAAAAATTTAAAGATCAATAGTGTCTCAGTTGCTTTTTAATCAACACCCAAAATTAAGAAAAGAAAGACTTCTTTAGGTCACAGTTACTGGAGATTTCAGTCCACACTCTGCTAGTTCCAAGGCAGAGTGGCACATAGCAGAGGGCAGCAGTTCATGGTGGTGGAAAATAGTAAAGAGAAAAGGGAGGAGAAACAACTGCAGCTTCTAGCAAGCTTCTCCCAATTCCTTCCACACTGACTACCACAACAGGAGCTCCTCCAAGGAAGTGACATCCTCCATCCCTTCTCAGTTCCCTTTTATATCATTTTTGTGCTGAGTCACGCTAGGGTGAACTCTCCACCCCCTAGGGTGGACCTTGCACACCGTGGGGAGGGGACTCCATGCCCTAGAATGTGGAATCGCTGACCAGATTTAATTAAACTTGTAGCTTCTCAAGCTGATGCAATATGTCAACCACTGTAGAGAAAGTGAGAGAGGACTTACAAATGGATAGGAAGGCACTCTGTGCAAGTTGCACTATGGGCAATCCCATGTCTGTAAATGCCAGACACTGGTGAAAGGACAAATATTTTTCAATTTTTATTTTTCTATTAAAGCAAATCTTTTGTGTATGCCAAGTTCAAACAAATGAGCAGAAAGTAACTTTGAGCTGAAAGTAATGTCGTGTCCAAAACTATGCCTGTTCCAAAATTTCACAAATGTCTGAAAAGGAGGAAGTACCGGCTGCAGCCACAGAGGGCTGCTGTCCTTCCAGGGCAGTAAACGTTCTGCCAATTCTGAGCATCCCACTGCCCTGTAACCCTCTTTTCCATAGCTGTAAAATGGCTATGGAAAATTAAACTAGAACAATTAATGAAATATTTTCCCAGCCTTTATTTTTAATCTTTAATTTTAATCAAAATTTAGGCTCTTTCAGGCCCTCCTTTCCAAGATGATAAGATGATGAAAAAGAAGGAACAACAAGAACATTTCCAAAGCAAGTATCTTCGACAGTTATGTGCTTCCCAAGCTGTGTGTGAAGCTGCCTCACTGTGTGAGTTGCGCCATTCACAGCAAAGTGGTCAGAAATGGATCTCGTGAAGCCCGAAAGGCCTAAACACCTCCACCCCGATTTAGACCTGTTAGTAGTGCCCCACGATCTCCAGCAAAGCCCATATAAGGAGCTGGGTCTTGTTTATTTATTTTTATGGCCGGCTCAGCCCGCCCCGAGGGCAGGGCTGGCGCAGCATGTGGTGCCGGGGATCGAACCTCGGTCCCTGAAGCCGCCCAAACTTTCCTAAGCAGGCGCTTTAGACCACTGAGCCATCCTGCCAGGCCCAAGGAGCTGGGTCTTAATGGACTGAGGAAAACTCTGTTGAGAAAGAAATAATAAACTGAATGTTATACTTTACAAACCAAAATCAGGCATATTTCAAATTTTGTCAGTAATTATACACTGATATAAGAACACACAGTAAAGCAGCATAATTTTCCATCTCTTGATAATGCGATATAGCAATAACATTTGTCAGTAGATTTTTTTTTATTAAACCCTCTCAGAAAAAAGATACACAATAGTCCTTCTTATACTATGCAGCAGTTCCCAAAGTGTAGAGTTCTCTCCTCAGATGCCCCACCATCACTTCAGAATGCAGCAAAAATACCAAAATCTACTGAATTAGAAAAAAAAAATGTGTACTGCATCTCAGTAGGCTTGTTCTCACAGGCATTCTGTGTGATTCTATTGCATATAAACTTGAAAGCCACTGATGCTCTAGTTCTGTGTGGCTTGTGCACATTGTAAAAGAAACAATATCTTATTCAAGAGCAACCAACCAAATTGGGTTTGCCAAGCCTTTTGTAAAGAAGTAGGGAAGAGGAATCAAAGGGAGCAGAGGAAGATGTGAAATAAAGAAGAATCAAAGTATATCATGGACAGACATAAATTCACCACGATAAATATCATCATTGTATCTACAATGTACCAATAACTTAATTAATTGAAAATTTATCTAGGGTATGCAAAAACATATTTAAGATTATAATGTTATGAGAATTTTTAACCACTCAGCTGAGATTATAGAGAATGTCAATACTCAATCTCTTCAATATTCTGAACTTGTTAGTTAATGGTAAATATGCTTATTTTACAAGGGTTTGTTAAATAACACTTTGACTCCTTGATTTGAGTCTGAACCAATTGAAAAGCAATTGCCATCCTGTTTATGCATCTCTCTTCCTTATCAGATGGTAAGCTTCTGATAATTAATGAGCATGACTTCCAGACCTAAGATCTAGTATGTGGTCAATAATTGCTAACAGAAGGAACAAGGATAGAAAGTTAGGAAAACTAGAGAGAGAGAGAGAGAGGAAAAAAAAAAAAAAAAGATCAATTTGAATGAAACAAAGGAATGAAACTGGGTTTTTAGATGAAATAAATAATGGTTTTACTTTGGTACAATCATTTTATCTTTAAATAGCATGCCTCAATGAAACAGAAGCATCCACCAAATTACCCAATATACAATATAGCTACTCAATATAAATATGTGGTTAAGCAGATGCTGTCGACTTTCGTAGGTGCCAGTTTTTACATATCCTTTGGTAACATTATTCATGTAGTTTTCCTATGTTTTTCCTCACAAAACAATCCATTTTTAAAATATAATAATTGTTAGCAGCCCAACTCTAATAAACAACCCCACAATAATAAGTCAGTATGTACCCACACAGAGGAAAGAGAAAAGATTACTTCAGAAAACAGATGTCAGCTTCGAGCTTCCAAGGATTTATTATAAACAGAAATGAGTGAGGAACATGAAAAATACTTTGGCAGTGGTATTTGAATACAGAGCTAATGAAAGGCTATATTCACCATCAAATGTATGCTAACAGCCAAATTGCCAGAAAATCTACTGTTTCAGGAGAGGTCTATGCCAAAACAAGACTACAATTATACATAAAAAATGGTTAAACAAAATGTGAAACAGCAGGATTAACTTTCTACTGGGAAATCTGTTTCAGTATAATTGCATTCTGTTGTGACAAATAGGAAATATATGCAAATAATGAGTTAGAAATCAATTTTGGATAAATAAATAATGTTACAGAAAAAAAAAAAGAAATTCTAAGGGTGAAATTTGTGAACTAGAGTCTACTGTGATCCACTTCTTTCTCTTTACTGTTAATTTCAGTAAACACTTCCTAATTTGCTGTGATGATATATAGGCAAGCCCACTGTAGCTAACGCAGAAGGTGATTTCATTTTTCATGCTGTCCATTTTACTATATGAACAAAGAATGTGAAAATGGGTTTAACATTTTCATTAGATTAATTTAGTATTTGCAAAAATGCAAGGATCTAATAAATCTTTTAAGTAAATATTTTATATTTAGCAGTTATGTGGATTTTCTGGGTTTTGTTTTTTTTGTTTGTTTGTTTTTTGTTTTGTTTTGGTTATTTGTGGTGTTTAGTAATGTTGTTGGTGATTTTTTAACACCAAAGCTATAAATGATATCATTCAAAGTAACTTACAAGGCCTAAAAGCACATGTTTCAAATCTCAAATAGACTTCAGACAATCCACTGTTTGGAAGATCCTATTGTGAACACAGCAGTGTGGGGTAAGGAGATGCTACATTTATTTTAAGAGAGGGGAAAAAAAAAATCTGTATTTCATTTGTTACACTGCTAACTTCACTTTAGGTAATTTGCATTCAGCTTTATTATTGCCCAGAGCAATAACTGATTGTTAGTTATTGAAGTCTGAAATGATTTTCTCATTTCCCAGGGGAATCTGGAGATTTACATGGTGCACAGCAGTAACTAATAGATATAATCTGGTCATAATGTAGCCATATAATGTGTTATTTACCTGTGGAGAACATAGATGTTTAACATTTTTAACACTTCCTCCAGAAGAATAGCGTATTGTACTTAAGGTGTATAAGTATTAGCTATATGCCACTCACTCTGTCTTTTAAAGACTATTAGAATGGTAATAGTATTTTTGGAAACCTGAGCAGAAGTAATATTTTGCTATAGTTTATGAAATTATTAATTTCATAAGGTGTGCTAATCAATAGTTTTCCTGTTGTGATTTTTTTAAAGATAATTATATTTGACTTGAAGATTTTTCATAAAGAACTCGAGAGTATTTTAAAGTTCTCTTATGAAATCTTAATATGTTTATAAAATTTCAGCTAAGTTATAAGATTTAGTATGCAGCTCCAGCAAGATAATACTATAAAATATAGTTAGCACACAGTTATTTGGCAAGTAGCTTTTTTAAAAATTATTTTCTCCATCATAAATTTTATCATTTAATTTTAAAAACCTCTAACTCAGAAAGTCAGGTAAACGTTAGCTTTCTTTGTTTCTCTATCATATTAGGACCAATAGCTTAAGCCCAAACCACAAAAGATGTGTGTATAAACCTAGGACAGTGAGGAATTAGGCAAGTTTCTGTCAAAATCTTCATTGTTGGTATGTGGGACACTGCCTTGTTCTATAACATAAGGGCTCTTGCCTGTTCTCTTTTTGTGCAAAATGTAAAGATAATGCAAATCTATTGCATGTGGTGCTTTAATAAATAACATTCTAAAATAGCCTAGCATGATAGAGCCAAATGTTTTATTAAAGGAGGTCTTTCCTCCCCTTTCTTTCTACCCAGCTAAAATAAATGTTTTATGAAGGCTCCGAGTATTCCTCCTGGAAACATTATTGGGCCTGTACTGTTTAGAGAGCAGGAGAGATTTTGCATCTTACTCCAATTAACTCTAATGAGTGTTACCCACAAAACACCTTGTGCATTAGAAACAAAACATCTTTTTTTCCTGAATAAAACAATAATAAAATAAAATAAAACTTTCTTGCACTATGTATAGAGAATGTTTTTGCCAAACATATATTAACTCTACTAGTTCTGGAAATCATTGCTGAAAGCAGAAGATGTTAAATACTATTTTAGCAGGACTTACTAGCAAAGATCCTCAGTATATTCAAATTATAAGCTATACTATAAAGTCTCATCATAAATAATTTAAACTGGAATATAGTCATCACAATAAATGAATAAATACATTTGCAAAGCATTGATAGAAAGGAGGTTGTCTGTTTATTCAGAAAAGACAAATCCCATTTGTCCTTAAGTGATGATATCACCGACAGTTTTTCAACAATAGGCATTTTCTAGTCTAATCATCAGAAATTATTCAATGCAATGGGCAAAAACAGAAATGTGCAATGCACATTTGCCCTCATTAACAATTAATTTTGTTTTGCTTCTCTTTTCTCTCTCTCTCTCTCTCTCTCTCTCTCTCTCTCTCTCTCTCTCTCTCTCTCTTTCTTTCTTTCTTTTTCTTGAGACAGGGTCTCATTACACAGTTTCCAGTGACCTTGAACTCACTTTGTAGCCCAGGCTGGTCTTGAACTTGCAACAATTCTGACTCAGCCTCCCAAGGGCGGGGATTTTAGGTATGTGCCGCCAGGCTGGACTAAAAATGAATTTTCTAATCTAATTTTGGAGAAAACAATATACAAGGGGGAAAAAAAGTATAATTTTTCTGCAATCTAAGGCAACAAATATACAAGGTCCACCTCACACATATTTCCCTTTGCATAGAACCCAATAAAGTTTGTGAAATACATTAAAATTCTGGTCTTTTCTTTCAAATAGAGATTCTTACAACAACCTATAAAGAGAAGGCATGATGATTTGAGAAGACTCCCAAAGCAAGAAATGTCTGGGCTGACGCCTCAATATTGCAGTTCATTGACAGGCCCTAGGGATAGAGATGGGGGAATGAGACGAGTATTAAGCTTTGCAGAGAGAGTAGCAGGTGTGTAGCCCCAGAGGTGGGCACTGGCGCATCGGGAGAGGAAACAAAGTGTAGCAAGCACAAAGCACTGGCAAGAGAAGCTCAACTATAAACACTTGCAAGGTATTCATGTGATCTATTATGTCATATATAGACTCTATGAAGTAATAGCTATCATACCAAATTATGAAATAATCTGAAGCAAACTAGCTATATGAGACCAGTGTGGACAGAATTCAATAACTTAAACAGGTTATAGAATAAGATATACATTGTGTAGAACACAGGAATGGGACCAAGATTTGGAGGAAACTGGGAGGGAAGTGAGGTGAAAGGGACAAAAAAGAAAAAAAAAATTAAGATAGGTTACAAACTGTTCACCATAAATGTAGTAAGTATCTATTGCAGACATGTCTAAAAATAAAAAATAAATAAACATATAAAAAGTAAATATATAATTGTTATGGTTTGTGTGTATTTGTTCCCCCAAAGCCTCAGGCAGTTATTGAAGGGCAGTTCAACAGTTTGTGATTAAGTCATGATCCAGGGCTGGGATTATGGGTCTGAGTACTGCTGGGATTATGGGCGTGAATGCCACACCCAGCCTGGGAGAGATAGCCTGTATGTGACTTAATAGGGACAGAGAAGGGGCCAGTGAGATAGCTTTAAGAACTAAAGCGCCTGCTTAGACAGATCACAGGGGGGTTGGGGTTCAATTCCCAGTATGCCGTGCTGGCCCCACCCCCACAGCACACTGAGACAGCCACTGAGACTGAGCATGGTGGTGCATGCCTGTAATCCCAAGGCTTGGGAGGCTGAAAACAGGAGAATCACTATGAGCCCAATCTACGTAGTGAGACCCTATAGGCCCTGAATTAAATACAGAGAAAGGGGGGTGGGCAGGGACAGAGAGAGAGAGAGAAAGGAGAGATGAGACAGAGACAGACTTGCTCTCTGTAGCAGTTGTTGCTACTACTCCTCGCATTTGCTCTTGCTGTTTTGATATATTATATATATGTGTGTGTGTGTGTGTGTGTGTGTGTGTGTGTGTGTGTGTGTGTGTTGAATGCATGAAGATCTTATTTCCAACTGATAAAATTACATATACAGACACAAAGGAATACTATTCAGTGGAATGCTATTCAATACTGGATGGAATACATTTGTAAGTGAAATTGACTAGATACAAAAAGACAACGGGCGCATGATTGCCTTAGTGTGTGTTTCAGTTCAGTGAGGGTAGAATTGTGGTTACTAGATGCTGGGGAAAAGTAAGAATTGGGGACATATAAACCAAAGTTACCAAGTGTCAGATATGAAAAATAAAATTGTGAGATCTATTTGCAAAACATGATGGCTACAGTTAATGCATATTTCAAAATTGCTAAAAGATTAGATTTTAATGTTCTCAGCACAAAAGTATGTGAAGTAATAGACTTGTTAATTAGAAGGGTTTAATCTATCCACAATGAATACATATAATGCATATGTATATATATACTTATTCTATCCCATAAATATATGCAATTATTTTTCAATTAAAATTTTAAAAATGTGAACAATACATTATGGGCGTTAACTCAGATTTATTTTTAAAAAGGGTACATGGTATTATAATACTTTTTGTAAAGTCCATCAAGAAAAAATAAGGCTAGATACAACCTGGCACTAAATATAAGAAACTACAAACAGATTTTAAGACCAGGAATTTCACTTCTGTATCTTATAGATGGGTTAGATTCTAATAATTGTTTTAAATTTTTGTTGAAGCCACACTACTTGTGAATGTGTGAGGCTGAGGTCCACTTACTAGGGTAAAGAACATTTTGGACAGAAATGAGAAAGGAAAAGAAATTTAGTGAAGGAAAACATTTGACAATAACTATGGTTCTCTTTTTTCACCTTTCCAACTCCGTTTCTTGGTATATGCCCATGGAAACATCTCTCCTTAGGTTAACCAGTATTTCAGAAATTACTTGATCATTAAAGCTAGTTCTTTCACTGCAAAGACAAAGAAAGAAATTTGTATGATAAAATCCATAGTAGAAAATGTATTGCTTTGAAAATTTCTTTTTATCCTTGACTTCCAAAGAAAACTAAGATTGCCTGAATTAAGCCTCACTAGCTTTGTCAGTCTTTTTTTTCAATTTTTCTTTTCATCACATAGTTCAAACATATAGTCAATCTCCTGTCTCAACCTCCCCAGCGATGGGATTACAGGTGTGTACCACCATGCCCAGTTTTGGGGCTGGCACAGCACCGGTATGGCATCCCAGGTGGATGGAACTCAGGTGCCTGTGCCTGCCAGACAAGTGTTTAGACTGCCAAGCTATCTCCTCAACACTAAGTTGTCAGTTTTCAGAGTCTCAGTGCTATGTAGTCACACATGCACACACACACACACACACACACACACACACACACACACACACACAGCCTTGCTCAGTGCTGCTCTCTGTAAATCTCCATACTTCAGAGTGGTCTTAGCGTGCATTCAGAAAGACTCAGCTTTACTTCAGCAACTTGTGGAACATAGAATTTTGTACCACTAAGACAAGATGGGAAAGAGGCATTGACACATATAAAAGATGATATCTGAAAAAACAAAGTTGTACTTGGATGGTAACAAGGATAGAAAATGTTTTAGCTGAACTAAAGTGCATGTATGTGTCCAGAGTATGGAGTCAAGGGCGAGTCATAATGCTCATCAACCAACCTCCCTACAGAGCCATCTTCTGGAGCAATGTGTGTGTGTGTGTGTGTGTGTGTGTGTGTGTGTGTGTGTGTGTCGCCTTAACTTTTGATCTGATACGGAAAAGTTCAAAAGAAAAGTTTATTTTCTCGGCACCATTACCTGCACAAATAAGGAAATCTTTCTCCCAAAGTAAAATGGCTTAGTCCTTTAAGCATTTATTTCTCTCAGAAATGCTACAGCACAGTGATGGAGGGAATGTGGCTGTACTTCAGTGCTCACCAGCCATGAGTGGACCTTGAACAGATAACTTACCCTGTTTTTGTTTAGTTTCCTCAGCCATAAGTGGGGCAAATGATACCATTGGTTTGGAATATCCAACAAGTTAATGTATTAAAAAAAAAAAAAAAAAAAAAAAGACTGTGTAACACCTGATGATGACTCAGTAAATGTCAGTTACATTGATAATATATTAATAATAATTTTATCTTGAATATTCACATATATACTAGGTAATAGCTATGAATATCAAAGCACATAGGTAGTAAGACAATGAATAACAAACTCTTTTGAATGCATATGTAGCTTTAGACACCCATGTTTAGGTAATTTGGTAGGACAAGTATTATTTTATCCTACATAAAGTTCATTTGATAGTGCCAAGAGCTCCAGGTCGAATCTTATTTATTCATTTTCTCTAATGCTACATATTGTGTTTTAAAGGTTTTGGGGGCACAAAAATAACATAGTTACTTTTATTTGTCTTTTTGTTTACATGTAGCTCATATATACTCAGAAATTGTAGTATATGAGAATAACTCACAATTCTATTGCATGAAAAGTATTCATTCCGCATATGAATACCCATAGTATATGCTGTAAAAATTGTTAGATGTATAATTCAGTATATTTTTTGTCTTTTTGAGACAGGATCTTGCTATGAAGTTCAGGCTGGCCTTGAGCTCACTTTTGTAGCCCAGGCTGGTCTCGAACTCACACCTATCCTCCTACCTCAGCCTCCCAAGTGCTGGGATTACAGGCGTGCACCACCACTCCTGGCTTAATTCAGTATTAGTAATTTAATGTTTCTAATAAAGAGGACCCCAAGCAGCAGGTCTGTCATGGTAGTATTTTTTTCTACCTCAGGCCCTACCACGTTGGCAACAAAAGTTTAATCAGGGTAGTCACCTACTTTGATGGATCCATGCGCTTCTGAGATGGCATTACGTAACAACCATACCTTCCAGTGGCAAAACTATTACCTGTTTGAAGTGATTCAAATGAATATGTGGTCCTTTGGACCTGCAGAAGCTACATAAAAACCAAAATAACATAAAAATTGTTTAATTTTTACATTTAGCATATGGACCACTTTGATGTAGTTTGTTAGTGCATCCATGTTTATTTATTTTAAAACTGCATTCGGAGTATTTTAATACCTTGAGATGTTATTTGCTTTCTTTCTGTAACCTAGGGTGAATTCTGAAATATAACTCCATAAATAGTTCACTTTTAACTATTTCTATAGATATAACATATTACTGATTTTATTCAAATTTAATATACTAGTACTATAATTATCATGATAGCTTTATTTTTTTGTTTTTGTTTTTGTTTTTTTTGAGACAGGGTCTCACTATGCAGTTGAGGCTGGCCTTGAGCTCACTTTTGTAGCCTAGGCTGGTCTCGAACTTGCACCAATCCTCCTGCCTCAGCTTCCCGAGTGCTGGGATTACAGGCATGCGCCAGCACGCCCGGCGATGATAGCTTTATTTTAAAATTATATTCCTGCATTGTTTATAATAGAAGTGTTTAAGAATATGGAATTGCTTGCCTGGCAAGTACAAGGTCCTGAGTTTGACTGCCGGTACCATATGCCACTCTGGCCCCAGAACCACAGGAGCGCTATGCCCACCCCAGAACCAGGCATGGTGGTGGTACATGCCTATTATCCCAGTGCTGACGAGGCTGAAGCTCTCTGTCTGAGCTGCATAGTGAGGCCCTGTATCAAAAATTTAAAAATAAATAGATAAATAATTAAAGGATAAGATGCTTATATTTCCCAAATTGTATGAGTGTTTTAGTTGGTATTTTGTTCATTTCCTTTAAATCTTTGTCTAGATATTTTATTTTTTATTTTTTTTAATTTATTTATTTATTTTCTTGTTTCAGAACCATTGTTTGTTTATTCAGTCATTTTTATGGCTGACTCAGCCCACCCCGAGGGTAGGGCTGGCGCAGCATGTGGTGCCGGGGATCGAACCGCAGTCCCTGAAGCCGCCTAAGCTTTCCCAAGCAGGCGCTTTAGACCACTGAGCCACCCCGCTGGGCCCCTGTCTAGATATTTTATTTGCAAAGTTAATGCTTTGTTTTATTGCCTATGAAGAGCACATGTAAGCCATTTCTAGATAAGAAATTGTAAATAAAATGAAAACAGTGTAAGGCCCGTTCTGCCTATGCTCTCATGTGCTCTGTTTCTTCAGTTTATTTATTTTAATTTTAGGGAAGGGTGCACAGGGTCTTTAGGGTCCCACTACTAGATCAGACTCGTAGTGATCTACCTGTTTACAGCCTCCCAAGAGCTGGGATTACAGGCATGCGCCACCATGCCAGTCTCTATTGCAGTCACAGGATGCCCAGGGAGTGGGGCCGGCACAGCAGACCCTGTGATGGAAACCCTGGCCCCTGCGCTTGCTTGCAGGTGCTTTAATCTGCTGAGTTATTTGGCCAGTCCCTATTCAATTAGTTCTGTGTGTGTGTGTGTGTGTGTGTGTGTGTGTGTGTGTGTGTGAGAGAGAGAGAGAGAGAGACTGTGTCTATGTGTCTGGCTGGCTGTCTGTCTGTCTGTCTGTCTGTGTGCACTTGTCAGTGCCCCTCAACAGCTTGGAAATTCTAGAGGAATAAAAGTGTGTCCACTGTATCTTGGGTCCCCAGCAACAACAGCATAGGAAGCATTCAATAAATATCTGTTAAGTCACACAAATAAAAAGATAAACCAATCATGCAGAACTACTGTTTAAAGGAATGCAAATGCTACTTCTACTCATATTCTTCAGGGAGCAACTAAATGCGTCCACTGAATGTTTCCTTCTTCTTAGGTCCCTACATGTTAGGTTATGAGGTCACCACGCACCAAAGACAATGAAAACAGATGGTCATTTCACTGTTTCACCCCAGGAAGAGAAAGAAGAATAATCAAAATTGGTTATCAGAAGCACAAATTAATAAGGGGTTAAAACATCACTGGAAACCTAATGAATGAGGTATGCACTTCCTGTGGCTGTGTAATTTAATTACTGGCCATCATTTTGGTATTAGAAACCTTTGTATATTGAGGAATTGAAAGGATAGCGAAACCTGTCTTTGTGTGCCCTTTCTTTTTTGTGTGAATTTAATATGGAGCACTGCAGTCATTTCCCTTCATGTTGATGGAGGTGGAAGGGGGAGCTGGAGGTGGAAGCCTGCCACTGAATTTGAATTATGTAGGGAACATAGCCGTGTTGTACTGTCTTGTCAATATCTCTTTCCAGCTGGTGCTGACATAATTAGGCACATCAAGCACAGAAGAAGACATTTTAAATTCAAAGCGCTGTTCCAAGTCCTGTGAGCAGCTATGAAAGGTGCCTGAAGTAATCAATAACACACAGTAAGGTGTGCAGCTCTGGGAGGCTACCCACCCACTTTGGGTCTATAATAAGACATAAGGAAATAGAAAAGCCAAATTCCTAACTTCCTAAAGAGCGGTCTTGTTTAAAGACTTTAACTTATTGGGGTGCATTTGTTGGTAACATATATACTTGGTATTGACCCTTTCATCACCAGCATAAAGCAGATCAATGTAAACTTCCCGAGACCAGGAAGTTCACCTTTTTCCCCTTACATATACTCCTAACATTCAGTACAGTGAATGTCAATTAGAAACATGCAAGTATATAGGCACTTCATGGAGAGCCCTGGTCTAAATTTTCTTTATCAGTAAAGTGTGAATATATTATATATTAGGGGATTCCTAGGTCAATTAAAAATAAATTAGCTAAAGCACCTATAGCATACTGTTGATGTCTCATAATAAGTCATATACAATTACAATATATAATTGAGGCGGCACATCCAAAGGTCCCGCAGATCTGTTTCTTGCTTCAACAGTGTTTGGATGGAACAGGCCCGGGGACTCCCTCTTTCATCTTCCACCCACCTTCCAGGTACAGATTTCAGGGCCATCTTCTCGTCTATCTACTCCTTCCAGGACCGGACAACACCATTCTTTTGTGAATAACTCCTTATTGCTGATCAGCCATGACCTCTCAGATTCGTCAGAATTATTCCACCGAGGTGGGGGCTGCTGTCAACCGCCTGGTGAGCCTGCACCTGCGGGCCTCCTATACCTACCTCTCTCTGGGCTACTACTTTGACCGAGATGATGTGGCTCTGGAGGGCGTGGGCCATTTCTTCTGCGAGCTGGCCAAGGAGAAATGCGAGGGTGCCGAGAATCTCCTGAAGATGCAAAACTGGCGCGGCGGCCGTGTGCTCTTCCAAGACGTGCAGAAACCACCTGAAGATGAGTGGGGAAAAACCTTGGATGCCATGGAAGCTGCCCTGGCCCTGGAGAAGAACCTGAACCAAGCTCTTCTGGACCTTCATGCCTTGGGCTCTGCCAAGACTGACCCCCATATCTGTAATTTCCTGGAGAACCACTTCCTAGATGAGGAGGTGAAGCTCATCAAGAAGATAGGGGACCACCTCACCAACCTCCGCAGGCTGGCGAGCCCCCAGGCCGGGCTGGGCGAGTACCTCTTTGAAAGGCTCACCCTTAAGCACGACTGGGAGGTCACAGAACCTAGCGGTCTCTTGCGGGGCTCCTGCACCCCCTGGCATCAGGGCTTTGGCCTAACCCTCTCCCTCCAGCCACTAGGCAGCTTTCTCACCTTTCTGGAGTCCCTTCCAAATCTTGGACCAAAAGAAAATAAACCCCTTTTCAGCAAACAGAAAACAATATATATATATATATATATATATATATATATATATATATATTTGAAATTAAAATGGAGAAAATTATGCATTTGGCTTTTACAAGTATAACTTGGGCTTCTGTCCCTCACCGTCTTGCCCAACTCGTGTCTGCCTCTTCTTTCTCCATTCTTTTCCAGATCTTGATCTATTATACATTTCTTTGGCAGCACAGGTTACTTATCACTTTTCTACTTGTCTTCAGTGCCTGTGACTTGAGTGTCTCAGATGCCACTCTCCAAAACACTTATCAAAGTGTCTTCTTAAACAAAGACAATTGTCTCCCAAGAAAAATTTTGGTGCCAGCTGAAATTAATTTTTCACCACTTCAGATATGTAATTTCTACTGTCATTCATAGAAAGTTCTGTCACAGTTGAAAAAAGACACCATATGGAGCAAGGTCCGTAAATACCTTCCTACAGTATGTTGGGATATAAATTTAGTTTGTGATTCAAAAGAATGCAATCATCTAAATGGTCGTTTTCAAACTTTAAGGTAGAATTCTAGGAGTCCTTGGGGGAGTAGCTTGGGAATAGTAAGGTTGAATAGTTTCATTTCTGAGTCCTAAAGTATAATGTTATTTGCTCAATACATAATATTTGAGGAGGCATGAAATTCTATGATTAAATTTTAAAAGTTTTGGAAAAGCTCTGAACTAAATTAGCTGAAAGAATAATCAAGAAAGTGTTACTCAATGAAAATTCTATGACAAAAAGCATTAGAATATAAGGCAACAGGAAACCTTTACTTGTAATAAACCTTTGTGGATTTCTGCTGGTCTATGGAAAGAAGTAGTTAATGTTTAATTTGTTTTATGTCTTTTTTTTCAATTCTTTGTCCTTTTTCTCTTCTTAATTTTTTACATGTTTCGTTTTTTCTTCCTCTAATTTTGCATGTATATATCTGGTAATATGAACAACTAATTTGAAGACAACACTAAGCATTGCAATAAATACTGTCAAATTAAAATTATTTTGTTTAGTGAAGTTCTGTATCATTTGTAATTTTTGGCCTTTAAAAAGTAGAAGGCCTGGTGCTGGCAAGATGGCTTAGCGGTCTAAAGTGCCTGCTTAGGAAAGCTTAGGCAACCGCAGGAACCACAGTTTGATTCCTGGCACCACATACTGCGCCAGCCCCACCCTCAGTGTCAGCTTGCCATAAAAAAGAAGTAGAGGGCAGGCAAGGGAGATAGTTTCACAGTCTTAGCAACTGCCTGGCGAGAACAAGCACCCAAGTTTGATCCCTAGTACTGCCATCCCATGCTAAGCGGGCCACTAAAACCAGCAGTGGTCACACCTGCCCATAATACCAGTGCTGGGGAGACTGAAAACAGGAGGATCATTTTGAGTCTGAGCTGCGCAGTGAGACTGTTCCATATATATATTATATATATATATATATATATATATATATATATATATATATATTAATGTAATAATTTACTAAGGGAAAATATGTGCGGGATAAAAGAGAGGAAGCTAAAGTAGGCAAAGAAATGCTGCAGATCCCAGTGCAAGGGCGACGTCTTTGAGAGGGCAGAAAGAAGGAAGAAGGCACGTGTGGAAAGTCTAGGAGAGCAGCATGGAGCTAAGAAAGCTTCGTGAAGCCCTGAGTGACCCCACGCCCAGGAATCTAGCTTCTGCTGGAGCCTGCGAGGCACCCAACCTGGAGAAGCCTGGGCTAAGCGAGGCCCTGCACTTGCTGCCCATGTGTTGGCACCAGTGGCATCTGGGTCTGCCAAACAACGGTGGCCCCCACAGGCAGAGACCTGAACAGCGCATCGCCACGGCCCCCACACTTTCCACATGTAGATACTGTTGTAATGAGCTACTAGCAATTCTAACCTGCTACTTATTCACCGACAAATTGGCTTATATCTTTCCATAAATCTGGAAATCAATCACTTTAATTTTTGTTTTCATGGAAAAGTCTCCTCTTACAAATAATATTTCCTAACACAATCTTTTAAGCAACTATAGATTTTTGGCTATATTTTCATTGTGTGTAAAATTTATTAGACTATGGGTACATTTATTTGTTCAATAAAAAATATTGAAATAAGTGATTACTAAATGCAAGGCAACACACATCTTTCCAATCTTTAAAATATTATGTACAGAACATGTAATTAACTCAGCCAGTTATTTTCAGAAATTAAACTCTAGGCTACACAGCACTTATACAATAAGATGCACCCCTGTATATGTTTGGTGAATAGATGGATGCCCTATCCCTGTTCTATTTAATGGGATTTATGGTCATTTTGAGGTGATGCTTTGTACTAGAATATTTCAGGAGGGCTGATAGTTCACTTAAAGATTTCTACCCTCGAGTCTTTATTCAAAATAATATATTTAAACAAATTCAAGTTAACTATAATGGATGACTGAGTAATGTTACATTTTCAAAAAAAAAATCTGCTTTGGGAAGATCTATTTGGCTCTATTTTTATGCACTTTTATCTTTCATGCTTTATGATTTCTTCTACAGTTGAATCCTTGAGAATAGTAATATAAATATAAAACCCAGAAAACAAATCACACTGTTAATGATGAGATTTCCTCAAAACCAAGTGAATTTTTATGTAGCACAGAGCACGTGAGCCTCAGCTAACTACATGATTTTATAAACTATTTCCAACAGGATCATATTCTATTAACTTTAACAAGAAAAATTAATGACATAAAATCATAACCTTACAAACAGATGGTGTTGTGTCCCTTTTGCCAGCCCTGACATGTAACACAAGGCATTTTCTAGCAGCAACTCTAAGCAGGAAGCTATGTGGTTTGGGGATAAAAACAATATATCTTTACATATGTTTTATATATATTATATCTTTTATATATGTTTCTTCACTCTGTAGGAGAGCATCTGTTATCAAAGTGAGAACAAACATCACAAGTACTGAAATCAACTTCTGTATTTGCATACAGTTTCCAAGAATATTATAAACACCCAGTCGTACATTTCTCCCTCTGAAAGACCACTGAGGAACTAACTACAGAGTTTTAGAAGTTGAAGGTATGTTTCCACTCTGCAGGGTTTGTGCAGACCATCCGACGCTACCCAGCCATGTGCGACAGACATTTATTATGTTTTCATCATCAGGCCTATTTTAGGTCTTGTGATATAGTTCTATACTTTTAAATACTAGAAAATCATTACAGGTAATGATTATAGGTGGTCTTGATTCAATTGGCCAATTTGGGAATTAAGTCTAAAGGGTTTTTAATTGTTATTTTGTAAGCTTCGAGAGTTTCCCGTTACCCCTGTCAATGCCTAAGAAATAACAAAACACATTTTGTAGTTAAAGTGAGAATATTTCCCTGTCGAAAATTGCCTGTTTTTATTATTGTAGGAATTGGTCCACTGAACTTAGCTCAGCCTCTGAGGCCTAAGTGAGAAGGCTATGATTAATGAGGTAGCCATTAACGTCAGTAGATTGAACAACCAAAATCTGATTATATTAAAGTGCTTCCCAAACATTAGGGTCACATTAACAGTTTATTGAAACAAGCTGATAAAATTTAAAATGGTCATCTAATTCCCTTGGGTTCCTAATTGTTGCATGATAAATCACTCTGTAGAGAAATCTATTACAATATTCCAAATGAGAAAATGTAATTTACTGTACCATTACTAGGATGTTTGAAGCACTTCAGTTCTTTAACAGTAGGATTTTGCCAGAATCAGGGGGGAAAAGTACATTCAGATTTTTGTTAAAGGATCTGGCCTGAATAAAACCTCTTAATGATAAGTATGACTATGAATTGGGCAAGAAAAATTATTCATTTTATAAGCCTGTATTATGTGAAAACAAATTACATTAAAGTTGCTTATGCGTCAATTACTGCAAGTTCAGCTTGAATGATCCTTTATTGATATTCATCCTCCTTTTAGAAAGATATCACTGCAGAAATCGACTCTACCACATAAACTCATTGCAATGCTTTTTCTCTGAGGAATTCTGGTAGAGTGCCCTCCAAAGACAAATGTCCCCATTTTGAAAGATAAGTTTAAGGCCGGGCGTGGTGGCGCACGCCTGTAATCCCAGCACTCGGGAGGCTGAGGCAGGAGGATTGGTGTGAGTTCGAGACCAGCCTGGGCTACAAAAGTGAGCTCAAGGCCAGCCTGAACTGCATAGCAAGACCCTGCCTCAAAAAGACAAAAAAAAAAAAAGAAAGATAAGTTTGACAATCCTAGCAGAACAGGTGAAGTTTTTGCCTATTGAGGCTTTTGGTCATTCAATCCTTGAATGAGACATTTCCAGGAATGGTCCAACAGTTTCATATAATGGGAAGTAGTTGAAATCAGATACGTCATCACTTATTCCTGGAAAAAAATCACTGCCCAGGAGAGAGAAGGAGGAGGAGGTGAGCATTTCTGGGAATGGCTTAAACAGGTGTTGACCCCAACTATTTTGATATAACTAATGACATAGTTAGTTAAAGGAAAGGTTCATAAGTATGTGCAAATAATGGAAAATTGGTACTCTATTTAGTACCTATGGAGAAGCATTCCGGGCTGGGCACTCTAACTTAGGAGAATTGGCATTCAAATTCAGGAAGAAAATGTTTTCTGGAGGCTTTCCTTCACCCTATTCCCACTCAAAAGAAAAGTATGTTTAGGGCCTTACCTTCACATTCCTGTATTGACTGCATAAACCATTAACACATAAAACATCAGGTTATACTGCAGTAATTTGTGAGTGTAGAAGATTACCGATTCTTCAAAAATAGGGCTTATATTTTGAAAAGATGTGTTAATCCTTAATCTTGTCAAAATGCACAAGTACAATAAATGCTGAAAAATGCTTAATGAATGAATAATGAATTAATGAGTAGAAAAATGGATGGATTCCCACATAGTATTTGTAAAAACAGCTCAGTACTTCACAGCTGTTTCAGATATTTAATATGTAGTCCGAATATCCTTTCTTGAGACCATAATATTAAATTAAATAAATCAGAAACACAAACATTTACCACAAATGAAATAAGTCAGAAACACAAATATTTAACTGTTGTATGGTTTCTCTTATGTGAAACACCCAAAGCATAAAATACAGAGCAAAATAAAACATTATAGGAAGCAGAGAGATAGATCTATTTCAAAAGGGAGAGAAGTGAGGAGTTGAAGTAGAAGAGTTTGGAAAACAAAATGGAAAAAAAAAAAAAAGAAACTTCATATACACACCAAGTCCACACAAAGAATACAACCGTTATTTATCACAAACATGTACTGATAAAAGTTAATTTAAAAAATATATTCAATATATGCATATTAAATCTCAAAAGTTAAATATTTCTGTGGCCCAGTGCTTATGAATTGAGCTGGAGGGCCTGTGCTGAATTTAGAAGGATTATATAATTTTCTTTTCACTTTAGAAAAGAAGTATTCTTTTACAGTGTACAACATTTTTTGGAAACCATTTTTTGGTGTTTGTATCTTGCCTCTCAAAATTTTAGATTTTAAAATGGTATAATGTTATCCTATTTCAAATGCATTATTGACAAATACATTACATTAGTACATTCATTTTTGGTAATTGGTTGGCTTCCTTTTTTACTTCCCCCAGGTCTTTATGCAAATTTTGGTCTTATCCAAAAGCCTTTCCTTATCAATTTGCCTAAAATAGCACTTCTCCATCACTCTAACTCCAGTCCCTTTAAAAAATTCACAGCACAAGACATGCTGTTTACTTTTTTATGCCATTGTATACTTTCCCTCATTTTAATATAAGCTCTATGAAAATAGAAATGCAACTATAGTGCTTATAACAGTAGTTAATAGAGGAAATCAAAGGGTCAGGTGAAAAGACATCTTCTGTTTTCAGGAGAGCAAATAATTTATTAGGCTTGGAATACATTTGGATTGAAAGTGCAGTGATCAGATTTGCATTAAGGAGAGCGCATCTTGGCATCACGCGCAGGGTAGCTCGCTGGTATATCATTTTTAATCAGTTAGTGTTTTTTTTGACAAATCTGAAATGTATTATTTATGTGAGATACCACTAAGCATTGAATTGAATAGGGCATTAAATCTGAAAATTGAGAAAGACAAAAATGACAAAATAGCTTCTCTAAATAACCTATAAATTTTAAGTAGATATCAATGAAGGGTACACTTAAAACTCCCCTTGTTCTTGAGTGTCTCTTTTTTATTCTTTTGAGCATTTAAGGACCTTACTATTTAAAGTAAAAAACTTATATTTACTGTAGAAGATAAAGGAGAATTGTCACTCCAAAAGATAAGTTGAGGCAGAACTAGCTTTCCAACTAGATCTGAGATTCTGATAGCCAAAGTAACCAAAAAGTCATGAGTTGATCCTGACAGCACTCAGAGAAGCAGTTGTTTGCTATGTTCTATTTCTGACTCAAGCAGCTATTCATGCCCATGTCCACCTCAATTATATTTTTATTTTTTAATCTCAACTAATTCAATTAGAAAGATATTCAATTAAAAACATGGTGGATTATATTTTTTAGTTCCTTGACATTTTCGCCCATTGTAGTTAAACTTTGGATTTCTTCTCTGCTGAGTTTCATATTCAGAATTTTAGCTTTCATTTCATTGCTCATTTGTATTTTTCTCATTGCATTGTAGTTCTTTATGTAATGAATACTGATCTGAATAATTGTGTTTAAAATATCTCTCCAGCTGCTTCTTCTTGCATTATAGGCATATATATAATTATATAAATAAGATTTTTATTTAATGTAGTCAAATTAACCTGCTTTTTCTCTAAAGTTATAAGGAATTCCCTTCTAAATTCCCTGTCTTACCTATAATTTCCACAAAGTTCTGATTCCTCTAGGCACTCTTATTTCTATACTGGCTTTATTTTTCTCTAATGCTCTTATAGTTTTCAATATTCTACATAATTTTTATATACTTTAGTGTTTGTCTCACTGCATTTATAAGAGCTCAGGTGTCTTTATGCTATTTCAATTGATGTGCTGCTCTTACCCAGAGAATATTGTTACAACTAGATTTTTAATGGATACTTACAATTCACTAACAACTGTTTCTTCTGAAAGTTTTAAAGTTTTGCACTTATGCACAGACCATTAAATTTCTAAGAATTACCTATATGTATATATTTTTATTAATTGTATTTTACTGAGGTAAACTCCATGAAACCAAGTATACCTCTTTGGTATCTGTTCTCCTTCAGTGCTTAGAACTCTACTTCACACATAGTACCTTCACAGAGATATAAGAACAAAATGGAAGCCAGGCATGGCGGCATTTGCCCATAATTCCAGCAATTGAAAGGCCTAGGCAGAAGGACTACCCTAAATGCAACACCAGGCTGGGCTATAAGGTGACTTCAAGATCAGCTTAAGTTATGTAGCAAAACACTGTCCCAAAAACAAACAAACAAATATTAAAAATGATTCATAACTTCACACAACAGCAAAAAAAAAATTTCTACATAGAATCTTGAATAGAAAAAAACAAATATTAAAGCATATATATCAGAGTCTAATTATACAAAGTATTGAGTTGGGATGGCTGAGAAGTTACTAGGTTGCTAATACTGCTCTGATTCTTCATCTAGTGGCTAATTGATTCAATAGAACATCTTCAAAGTTTACTAAATATGTTGTGGGGATCCATATGCTAATCTATGCATAAATGGATATGTATGCTAATACTAATACTAGGCTACTTTAATTCTAAATGTTAAAATAAGTATTCACATCCAAGAAAATGAATTTTCTATACTTTTATTTATTGGATTTAAATTAGCCAAAGTGATAAAACATTTGTTTTGCCTTTTCCTAAATAAACTATGGTATAGGCATTTAAGTAGTATACGAAGACACGTTGCCTTTGATAATGACACTTTAGCTAGGAATAACAAGCTGCTGCAGTATGAGACTATCACTATTTTGCAATTTTTCCATATTAATAGATCTGGACATTGATCACCAATAGATACAAGCTTTTCTTTTTATTTATTATTATTTTATTATTATTATTATTTTTTTTTTTTTTTTGTCTTTTTGAGACAGGGTCTCGCTATGCAGTTGAGGCTGGTCCTGAGCTCACTTTTGCAGCCCAGGCTGGTCTTGAACTCGCACCAATCCTCCTGCCTCAGCCTCCCGAGTGCTGGGATTACAGGCATGCGCCACCATGCCCGGCGATACAAGCTTTTCAAAGCGAGATGCAGCATGACATTTTGTGCTTCCAAATGAAAGAACAGCACCTCAGAAGCAGTTTTCCCAAAAGGGAAAAAGAGAAAAGATTACCTAACTCTTACACAATCCCCATATAAAGTAACAGTTTATGGAAGTTCATAGTGTAGAGGAAGATGTTAGATTGCACCACAGACTACATTAGCACTAGCCAGAGTGTGAAAAAGTATTGGAAGAATAACTTTTCTTCAATAAATAAATTACAAAAAAAGAACAACAGTTCATAGAGGAAAATATATGTGGACTTTCTACCAATTGTAATGCTGCTGTCTTCCTTCAATCTTAGAAATGTAAACCAGTCATTGCATTTTTGAAATGATAATTTTGAACACTTAGAGGGTGTATGACAATATTAAAGTGCTGATGTTGACAATAGTGGTGAACTTTAAAAAGGAGTGAGCAATTAGTTTTTAGAAAAACAGAATGTAATTGAATGAAATGAAAAAAAGTACATTAATTAACCTCAACTACACAAACTTTAGATGGTCTTACAAAGTTGCATAAATGCACACACGTATTAGGATTCTGTTAGAATTTCTGTTGAATTTAAAGTTCACTTTGGGGAAAATGATACCTTTATCTTCTCTCTTTCCTATTCTACAAAGCAGAACTCTGTCCTATTATTCTCCTTTACACAAGTTTTTGCCTTTTTTCTAATGCATGTTTTAGATTGACATTGATATAAATTTTCCGAATTCATGAGAAATATGACTGGAGAATGAAATTTCATTCTACACACACACACACACACACACACACTGATTTAGAAAGACCTGAGAAATTATAAACATTAAATCTATTGAAGTTTCCCAGCACAAAGAAATGCCAAATCTTTAAGGAAAATACTAATAAATGTGATATGATCATTATGTTCCATACATGTACTGAGTTGTTATACTCTACCCATAAGAGTATACACTTCTTTTGCATCAAATAAAACCTAAACTGTATTAGTCATTTTCTAGTCAATGAGTCACATGATACTATACCCACAATTTAAAGACAGAGATGCTTGTTTTGGATCAGGGTTTCCAAGGGTTCAATCCATGGTTAGCTGGCTCTAGGACAGAAATGCTATGCTATTCTGGAGGAGGAAGGCTGCAGCCAGGACACTGGAGGATCCAAGAAGAATACAGCATTGGAAGGTAGCCCCCATTGTGCACTCTCTTTTAAACAGGGCCCATCTCATAACAGTATGTTCAGCTAATGTGCAATTTCCTAATGAGAATAAAGAAATCATAGTCCAACCATCTTCCAAAAACCCTCACCTCAGAACACATGAGATTCTGGGGAGACAATTTAGATCTAAACCATCACATATACTAAATTGTGAAAGGTTTCAAAAATAAATAACAAAATTTATTTGAAAATATGAGCTATATACCAAGGCTTTCTTTTTTTATTATCTTTTTTATTTCGTTTTATTTATATTATGGCCAGCTCAGCCTGTCCTGGGGTGGGGCTGGAGCAGCATGTGGTGCTGGAGATTGAACCCCAGTCCCTGGGGTTGCCTAAGCTTGCCTTGTTCTTTAGACCACTGAACCATCTTGCCAGCCCAGGCTTTCAACCTTACTTAACAGAGCAATACATTATGTCTCAGTTACTCTCCTCTCGTTGCTGGGACAAATACCTGACACACAAAATGAAGGAAGGAAAGGTTTATGTAGCTCACAGTTAGTGGAGATTTCAGTCCATACTTAGCCGGCTCCAAGGCAAAGTGGCACAAGGCAGAGAACAGCAGTTCATGGCAGCAGAACAGCAACAATGGCAACACAGAGAGAGTCTGTCTGTCTGTCACTCTTAAATTGCATTCAGACTCTCCACTCCAGGCTGGAGGAAGTACTCACACTCATAATCACAGAAGTACTAAGACCCATAATCCCAGTGGATCATGAGTTAATCTTAAACTCTAGAAATCCCCACCCCATGACTGCATGAGGCTTTGAGGGGGCGGGGGGGAACAACTATACATGAACCATAGCACATAGCAATTGCTACATAAAATGCCAGCTTATGTCAGCGATTTAATTATGAGCTCTAAACTTGAACAGCCTGGTTCTACATATTACTAGTTGTGTGCTGTAGGAAAAAAGTGTTTTTCTGTTCCTATTCTTCAATTTTTTCAACTATAAAAAGAGAATTAACAATAATAAAACTCTACTTGCTTAAAAGGGATTTTTGCTTCATTATCATGAAGACTAAGTTAATGACCTTACTGCAGTTGACACAAAGAAAGAGGTCAAGAACATTAGCTATGAGATTGCTTATTGTGGGTTAGCCCTCTTTTGTATTACTTTGGTGCATTTATCAGAAAAAGACACTTGCCTTTCACAAAAGAATTTTGCAGCAGTTTTGCAATTACTCCTCTCACTACTGATGTTATATTTCTATGAATAGATGGCAATGTTACGTGGTCATGTTTGAATGTCTGCAAAGAGCTTATGAACATTTTTCCATCTTCAACAACTTCTCTTAAATTTAAGTGTTCCACTTCTATAAATTTTGGTATTTTGTTTTGCTAACACTGTAAGGAGAAAGGTCAAAATGAAAGACAAGGGAAAATTTGCTTGTAGTAGAATTGCAGTTCAAAAAGCAGGATACACAATTAAATTTGACTATCAGATAAATAATGAGTAAGATTTTACTATGAGTACATCCAAGACACCGCATAGGCTATTCTTACACTAAAAATATTTTGTTATTTTTAATCTAAAAATCATATTTCACGCTATGCCACATATTGTCATTTTTAAAATCTAGTTAAGAGGTTACTGCTATTGTTGGCAATAGAGTTGGAAGAGAAGAAAAGACTTTGAGAATGGTAGTTCTTGCGCTGACCTTTTGGACTGTTAGTCACTAACCCCTAAATACCCCTTACTTCCACCTTCTGTCTAAAGAGAAGAGAGTTAGAATCTTCTCTTTGCTGTAATTTCAAAGTTAAAATGTCACGTCCTCAAAGCAGAAGCAGCTGTTTCATCATTGCTTCTCTTCTATCTTCGGTTACCGTACAAGCCTGCAGTGGGAGTAATCATTATAGAAATCAAAGTGCCGGTCAGTAGTTAAAAGAAACAGCGCCAGCAGCAGCATCAAAAACCACAAGTGCTTCTTGTAGGTTGCTTTGCATACATCTATGTAGAGTTCTCACATTTTAAATTTTACATAATGCATTTGTCTTATTAAAAATGGAAACAAAGAGAAAGCACTTCTGTCCATTAATCCCTTCCAGGTACTTTATCCTCCCTGCTCCTTCAACCAGTTAGTTTTGTATTTCTTTTGTGCTTTCTCTGTTTCCATTTTTTACCTCTTTGTCTGTTCCTGGCAACAAAATCAACAATAAAAAGAAAAGCCATTAAACCCAAGAAAGCATGACTATAGTTGCTGATTTAAGTAGCACTTCATCTAAATTGGACTAGTTTCTTAAACTAAGAAGATTGTTGGTTTATTGAAAAGTCTTATCTCTTTGGAAATCAGTGACAGGTCACAAGTTTGAGTTCTGGTCACTCAAATAATTATATACCTCGACAGTCTATGGCCCCTAAACCGTTACTTGGACTAAATCGATTTTCACTTACTTTTACTATTCCTTTATTCAAGTCAAAAAGAAAGCAGAAAATCTGGGGATACAAATTAGCACTATTCAAAGAAAAGTTCATCCTACATGCATCGGTTTTTCTTGAACATCATGAAAAATGTATTCTGGCACTGTCAGAGCCCATATATGAATCCCAACTCTTCTCGCTTTCTATCTGCCCACAGAATATAGTTTACTAAACATTCATGAACTTTATTTTCCTTCTATAAAAGAGACAAACAATAAAAAAAAAAAAACATAACTTACACTTCATATAGATGAAAACCTGCCAAAAGAACTTTTGTACAAAATTACCGGTGGAATTGTAAAATGTTACAGTCACTTTGGGAACCATTTTGAAAATGTACTTAAAAGTAAATATGCCCATAACATAATACTTGGCCATTCTGTTTCTCAGAATTTACCCAACAGAAATAAACACATATAGTCTTGAACATCAGTGTTCATGACAGATTTGTTGATAAATGGATGACTTATGAACAATTCACATCCACTAATAGGTAAAGTTATGAGGGCCGGCCTGATCGTTCAGCAGACTAAAGAGCCTGCTGAGACAGAGTGCAGCATCCAGATTTCGATCCCCGGAGTGCCCAGCTGGCTCTGCCCCCGGGGTTGCACTGAGATAGCGATTCTACTGGGCATGGTGGCACACGCCTGTAATCCCAGCTCTTGGTAGACTGTAAACAAGGGAATCACTACCAGAACAATCTGTGTAGTGAGACCCTATAGACCCTGTAGACCTTGCCCTAAATACATTTTTTAAAAAGGTGAAGTTATGAACGACATGTGATATGCTCTTACAATGTAGCAGTATTCAGACACATAATCAAATTAGCTAATGATGCAAGCAACAACGTGATGAATCTCAAAATAATTACACTGAGTGGAAGAAGCTGAAATCATATTACACAATTTCTTTCAGTATAATTCGAGGAAGTGCAAGCTAAAATGTAGTAGTAGTAAGCCCTTCAGAGCTTGCCTAGGACAGGAGGGAAGGGAGGAAACAATTATGAAGGGAGAACAAGTGAACCATTTAGGATGATGAAATCACCATTATTGCTTTAATTGTGTTTGTTATTAATTAGTGATTTGTTCAGTGTCTTTCCTTTCCTAGGACTATGATGTAACAGATTAGAAAGTAATTTTTGTAAGCTCAAGGAATTGATTTGTTTTTTGTATTTCATTTATGTTTACCCTCCATTTTTGTTCACAGCTCTCAGTCCAGTGGCAAATGGTACTTAGTAGGTGTTCAGAAGATGACTGTTTAATGAATCAATGTAAGTGGAAAATGATCCTGTGAATTAAATTCTTATCCCCTCATTACCCATGAGAAAACAAACACCTGAGAGCTTAAATTGCTAAGTTAATACATGCTTTATTATTCATAGAAGAGATAAAAAAGAAGACAACAAAGAAAAAAGAAAGAAAACTAAGTTAAGAACGCATCCATGTAATAAAAATAAGTTGGATTATGTATGCAGTTGCATAGAAAATGTATTTGGTTACATTTTCCATGTTAAATCAGAATCTCTGCACTGCTCCTTTAAAACTAATAATCCCCGATCTTTAATACAACAATCCCCCGTTGCAGTGCTCATCTACCCTGGGTCATACCCGCCAAGTCTCCTCTGGTTTCAGCTACAACAGTGGTGGAGGATCCTGTGCGTACCATCTCTAACAGTCTCCTTCCTCAACACTTTTTCCCAAACCCATGATCTCATGCAGTCCCAGTGTGTGAGTACATTCTGGAAACAAAGGAAGTAGTACTTATGATTTGGACAGATTTCCTACAAAGGAGTTTTCTTCAGATACACCTCCTTTTTTTAAACAGGTACCCCATACTGCTATATCATCTAATATTTGCTCCACTATATACAAACCTATTCAGATTAATCAAACCCCATAATTAAGGAGGTGGTATGTTTGCTTTAGATCAGTTCTTTAGGATCTGATTTGAAATGGAGATTTTCATGTAAGAGATTCAATGGGGTATGTGCTTTGAGGTCAGTGCTGCGGGCACAAGGAGAGAAGTCAGAGGCAGAAGAGGAAGAACTGAGCTGTGGCACACTCACTATAGAGGCCTCAGCCAATCACCCAAGTGAAACTGTGGCACTGAGCGGGGCTTTGAACTTTCCCTTTCTGCAGCAGAGGGCCAGGGTCTCTGCCCTCTATCGATATGGGCAGTCACTAGGAAAGGGGAAGAGATACTTCCTCTGAAGACATTCTTTAGTTGAATCCTGTCAGTCAGCTCCTAATGGAAGGATTAAGGGTTGAGTCCTAATGGGAGGGAACAGCTCACTGGAGCATACTGCAGTTCTCACAATAGGCCCTTTCCCTTTTATCATGCTGAGGACCTGGTGGGCTCCAGCAAGGCCAGTTTTGGTATAAGCAAAATTCCATAAACATTTTAAATCAAAAAGACAGAACAGACTCTTCTTTAATTAGGTAGTTTGTCATGTCATAGTCCTTTAGGAGATGGCCTCCAAATACTGGATAACACTTATGGTGATGCAAGATTTTTTTTTCTTTAAATACTGTCAAAAACAACTCATGAAAAACACCTAAAATAAGCAGTAAGATTAAAAAAGATGCTTTGACAACACCTCCCCTTGTTTTCATTTATAACTGATGAAGACACTCAACTAGTGACCAACTCTGGTACTGAGAAAACAAGTTTCAAAACAAATCACTGTGTCTACTGCAGTGTCAGTCACCCATAGTCAGCAACTGCATTAAAATAAGTAAATCACTAGAATTGAGTGCTTTCTGTCACGCTGGTGACTGAAAAATAGTATTTTGAGTCAATACTCTACAATGTACCGATGGCATTAAATTGGCCCTTTCAAAAGATCCCCACACAATTGCCCCAATGAAATACTTGGTCCATTATGTTTTCAAAGCATTCTATTCTGGTTTACTAATTTTAGGGGCGTTCAGATTAAATTTTAAGGCATGGCATTCTGAGACATGTCTCTCCACAGAAGCTCTTCTTTATCTGCTACTAAAAGCCACTCTTCTGGAGGATTTTCAACTCAGATTCAAGGTATCAATAAATGTCCACTAATAATTTGGTATATAAGAAAAGAAGCATATGTGAGATTTTGTTTTCCTAAATATTTATTTCAAATACTACACTTTCACAATGGTTTTAATCCTAATGTCATCCTTAAAATAAATCATCATGTGTACTCCATGTGATCTTTTCAGAATGCAATAAAACAGATTGTTTTTAATGGCTGTTCCAGCAATGAAAAATATCTGTGTTAGGTGGAAACAACAAATTGATGCTTTTTCAATTCCTTTTAATGGCATGAGGATCTTCGCAACCTGCTGTGAAAAATATTCTCTTAATGATAGGCCTGTGGCACAACTTAAGGAGTCATCAAGAAATAAATGCGCCGCTGTCTGGTTGGCAGCTTGGTGTCCCTTAATTGAAGTGTTACAAGATTCTGTGCAGAGGAAGCCTCCAGGGTTTCGTAGCTAAATGGCACGGACACCTCTGATGAGACATGCAGATGAAGATGTGTCAATACAATCTTCACCAATTTGCCGTAATAGCAGGGACTGATTAATTTTCTAACCACGGGTGCTTCTATTAGCTAACCTAAGGAATGATTTAGACTTTATTAAGCGACTTATTTCTATCTTTTTTCAAGAGACTCCTGCAACATAGTTTATCTCTGAGTGCTACACTGTGGCGCATTTTCTAATAAGGATTCTAAATTTATTATTAAAGAAAGGATCATAAGCTCGTCTTGGCTTAGGGAAGGCTTAATGGGAACAACTTTCTGTGACTCCAGTGTCTCAAATGTACTTCAACAAACTTGGAGTGCCTCAAAAATAAAGTAACTTCATATTTGAGGCAATTGAGTCGGCAGCTCTTCTATACATTTTTAATGTGCAAAAAATTGAAGTAACTGAATCAAAATATATGGCTGTATATTTTTGTCTTTTTCTTGATATAAAATTGCTTTAATATTTTATCATAATTGCCCTTGGACATCTAACATCATTTGGTTACACATAATCAACTAATGCCTTATATTTTAAGGCTTTGTTCAATAAAAAATTAATTATCATGCATGAGTGGGCAATATGCTTGGAGATTGAGCTACATGATTTTATGCATAAAACAGGCTCTAGTTTATATATTGAAACCAAAATTACTGTAACATTCAAATTGCAATAAAAATCAGATACAAAGACTCATTTTAAACTTCTGAAATGTAAGCTCTGGGACATACCTGCACATTTCTTTAAAACTATAAAACGAAATGAAACTGCATTTCCTATAAGTTGAATTTCCAGTAAATTTATTTTTGAAAAGAAGACTGAGAATCCATTAAAAGCAATTTTATTACACAAGCAATGAGTCCATTACTAGTACTTAATACTATTATAGAGTTTGATATTGTAAAATGTCTATTGTAGGAGATGTGATGTTCAATAAACACAGTCCACATCCTCTCAGGGTTGGGGATGTTTGTAGATGCCCTTTGGAAAAAAGACAAACTCCTCCACTCCACTTAGTGTGCTCCTCTTCTGTGTTTATGGTAGGCTAATAACAGCGATATTGAAGAGTAAATTTCAAATTTTATGAAATTGTAATAATTAGAAGTATTCACTAATAAACATATATGCAAAGCATTCTGGGTATATTTCATCATGAATGAAAAGTTTCTTAATTTCACTTCATAAAATATTATGAGGGGACCAGTGAGATAGCTCAGCAGTCTAAGTGCCTGCTTGGCAAGCTCAGGGAGCTGGGTATGATCCCCACCACTACATATATGCTTTCTTTCTTTCTTTCTTTCTTTTTACCAATTTTACATGCTTATATCTGGTAATCAGCAATTTTTTGAAGACAGTGATGTACAATATAATAACCATGTTGAATTCCTGTTATCTTGAAATTCTGTATCATCTCTAAATTTTATTATTTTTTGTTTTCTTTAAGACAAAAAAACAGAAAGTCAGAGAATAAAACCATAAACTATTGATGAGATCTGTAATCTCATCAGTATTCCACCATTATCTTCAGTATACTTGAATTCTTCCTTGGTGTAGTTGTTTCTGGTATATTAGGGATTAAATTGAGAGGTTAGGCTAAAATACTAAATAGTTATGTAATCTTAACTAGATTTCTTAGTGTTTTAAGGAATATCTTCTTTATTGATAAAATCCAAATTTGGCATTAGATTATCTTTTCGGTTGCATTTAATTCTACCCCTTTACATAAATCAGGAACAAGTTATGATGAACACCTTATATTAGGTTTAGTAAAATCTGTAAGTACTTTCAAAAGACACTGAATACCTGTATCACCTTCAAAAGACAAATTTTTATTTTATATACCATTATAAATAACTGCTAGCACACTAGCACTGATTTATAAATCATGTTCATTCTCTTCAAACTAGTACACTATAGCTATTATAATATATTTTTAAATAAAATTTTAAGGATGAAGCAAAAAATACATCTGAATAATAATACTGGTATTTTCTCATGCCTTAATGTATTATCTCCCACAATGCCCTGGAACATATCAGCTCATTTTAAGTGTCCCTAAAATATTCTTCCAGAGTAAAGTTAATATTCACGAAAGTGAAAATTATCAGAAAACACTGAAGAAATGGAACACCTGGAAATAAAAAGGAAGGATGATTACAGAAGGAGTAATGAAAAGCAACTGGGTATGAGGAGCTGGTGGACTGTAATCAGTGTGGAAAAGGCTAACATTGGAAGTAATATGAGCATCACAAGACAAGATGTTGAGTATAACACTTAAACATATGGAGCATGGTCTCATCATAGAAAGGTTTTTCTTGACCCCCACACAGGCTGAGACAGCTTCCCTATTGGGAAATCTGATTTTAGAGTATGGTAGTGAAGCCAACAAATGACAGAGAAAGCATACAGCAGAGCCAGCAGTGATCTTCCCATCCATGAGAGCCAAGAGTACATCTCTACCGGTAATCATTTGTAAATGACTGTGGATTGCACTCTCAGGAGTTTGTTTGCTGTACACTGTGGTTGAAAATGACATTGGTAATTGTACTTACAAAATATGAGTACATATTAAAAATGTTAAACTTAATTTTGCAATATACTGAAGCATGTTGTTTGGTAAGTATAACTAAGTCTTTATAAAAGTATTCCCTATTTACTGTAAAAGAGTCTTCCCCCAATGTGATCTCTAGATGCAAAGAGAGTTTAAATTCATAAAATG